>JARHVA010002235.1:352500-382500 GCA_037957365.1 Torreya grandis
ATAATTTAAACCCTAACCTCCCATCTCTTGATCCCTATAGGTAGTAATTTAGTTTGTGTCTTCCCCACCTCCCACTCCTAAATATACTATCATAACCCCTTTCAAGGATGAGTGATTAGGATTCAGATTAGGGACATGTAACCCTAAAATTTAAGGTTATTATCCACAATTAACATAGTCACTCTCCCTCTATAGAGGAGGATTATATCTCAAATAAAATACAACCCTTAAATCTTGGAGAATTTTCTTTTACAAGCTCAGTTTTTAATCATTTTGCATCCCTCTCATACCTATTTAAGGGAAATGATATGAATTTAGATGTTTCCCAATGATAATTTATTATTGGAATGTTTAAAGACTCATTGATCTGACTTTTAATTATATGGTCAAGAATAATTATCATCATTTTTCTCACATTAAATTTTTATGCATGCAAGAAGTCAAAATTTCTTGCTTTTTGCTTCAATATATGTCTTGCACTATCTATCCTAGGGCCTTCTATCAAGCCACCTATCATGAGTCCATATATGGGGGAGTTTTCACCCTATTGGTTCCATTTATATCTAAAAATATCATTTATTAGGGTTCCAACCCTACCCACAAGGTGGTTTGTACTCTTTTTGACTTTGATAATTACATCATTAGCCTTATAAATTTGTATGCACCCAATGATTTTATGGTATGCACCTTTATATTGATATGGTTGGTTGATTCCCTCCTAGATGTGCATTAGAATCTTTGTGGTGACTTTAACATGATATAATTTGTGGAAGACAAGTAAGGATGCCTTCCCATGAGATAATGCACAAGAGAATATGAAAATTGGTTTTAAATGTGAAATAAACTTTGGGTCTTTAACCCAAATAATCACAGAAGGGGAGATTAAAATTCCCCATGGTTTACATGGTTTAACTTCTATCAAGTTAATAAATGTCTTGATCTTGACCTACTAAATAAGAAGATATTTTCTTATTTTCTCCTATTCATGGGTGACCTATGTCTATAATTCTAGACTCTTTATTATTTACTCTCCATATCATATGTTTCTAAATTTAATAGACCTCTCCTCATTTTGAACCCAAGGGTTCCCAGTTATACCTTAACATTGTCCACCTCAACCATTAGTGGACTATAGAGAAAATCATCAAGATTTAAAACCTAGCTTCTAGACGTATAAGGGAGACTGACTGGATTGATTGGTGGTCTAATGTTATATATTGTACCACTTCCTTCCTTGGTATATATGGAAAATAAGTGAAGATTTTCAGGTAGTGCATTCATAATGATATAAACCATGATTACCTTAGGGTTTCATAGTAATTAGAAGTTGTGCCTTTAAAATTACAACTCATGCCACCATATAGAGACAATAAATATGGGTTATGGAGGCTTATAAATCTAGAGGATCTCAACTCCAAGTAAGGATGCATTGGTTGAAGGTAAGAGAAAAAGTGACCAAGTAATTTTTTGCTCTCCTTCAATAAAGACAAGATGATGACAAAATCAAAGCCATTTGAAATGATTCAAGCAATATTACCAAACTTCTATATATCCTCCAATACTTTATGCATCACTACCATGATGTCTTTATGGTACAACCATCATCTCCTACTCATGAGGTTCCCTTTCTCAATGTCTTATTGTGGTCCTCTATAAGCTCTCAAAATCTTAGAGAGTTAATTATGATATATATCTTACTATAAATGACCTTAAGGAAGTTTTTTTATGAAAATATCCTTTAATAAATCCCTAGGTATTGATGGCTTTCCCTATGAATTTTATCAAACCCTATAGGATACTATTGGACCTAATCTCCATAGAGTTTACTCTAAAATGATCCTAACCAATTCTTTAAGACATCTTATCAATCAAGGAAGCATCAAATCCATCCATAATTCAAGGGACCATGAGGTAATTTCCAACTAGAGATCCAACACTTTTCTTAATGTGTCCTCAAAAATCATAGCCAAATATTAGCTCTTATAATCAAACACTTACTTCCCTTAATTGTGTGAAGTGAGAAAACTAGTTTCATTTACCATGGAAATATTTTGGAAAATGTCATTTATATATGGGAAGGTATGGAATGAGATATAATATCTATCCAAAAGGTATTTATCATTAAGACTAATTTTGAGAAAGATTATGATCAGATAAAGTGGCTTTTTATGATAGCTATGCTATAGGCTCTAAGGTTTGTCCCCAATTTTGTTCATATTATCAACATGTTATTTCAATATTATAGGACCTACATCACCATCAATGTATCCAAATCTCAACACTTTAATCTCCATAGATACGTTAGATAGGGTTGTCCCCTAGCCCCTACACTTTATGTGTTGGTTGCTGAAGGGTTTAGTTATCTATTGGCTAGTTATGCTTCCAAGGTTATGGTCAAAGGGATCTCTTTACCTTATTCAAATCAATAGTTAATTAATGGGAACTTTTTTGATGATTAATTCCTCACTCTACATGAGGATGAAGGCTCTATTAAACATTCCATGGAATGTTCAAAATATTTTTTCCTTGTATCTAGGTTGTCTATCTAATAGCATGAGATCTAGTGTTACCACCAATATTTTTCACCCAAACCTCCTTATATATATATGGATAAATATGGTAATAGATCCTTCCTAGTGTTTAGTTTAAATTTTTAGGCATTTCATTTTATTTTAGATCCCCTCTTATAGAATTATGTTCTTAAATGGTTTAAAGAGTGGAGAATAAATCTCATTCTGGATCACTAAGCCTTTGACTTTGGAGGAAAAGTTCTTGATTTGTTCTAAGGTGCTAACTGATACTCATATATACTATTTTTATTATTATAACCATTCGAATTCATCCTATATGAATCTTGAAAATCTTCTTCAAGACTTTATATGGGCCAATTTTGAGGGTCACTAGGGATTTCATCAAGTCTCATTTTCCATCTATTATCACCCTAAATAATTTGGTAGATTGGGGCTTATCAACATCAAAACTCATAAGACCACTCTTGGGGTTAAATGGATCATCATAATCTTAGAAGGATATAAATACTATAAATTTACTTGCTCAACAGAAAATCCTAACAAGGCATAGGATTTCAAAACATGTTTATCTCATTGGTGTCTATCAAAGTAAGGGGTGTATTTATCATGTAAAGTATTTTTAAGGCCTAGGAAAATATTAAACCCCAGCTTATTTGGGTGGGGGATGGGTTTTAAATAAATATTTATCTAAACTCCTAGACATTATGGTGGTCTCCTCAACTAACCTTCCATAATGTCCCTTTTTCCATGGTCCCGTAGATCAAAATCTTGAGGCTATTTAAGAAATGTATTCTCATGTTTGGTGATCTATTTTTTAATAAATATAGGGGTTTGTATTCCTTGGATTATGATAAAGTATAAATTCCATATTAATAAGGAAGATGAAAAATTCATTTCTAAATTCAAGAATTCCATACCTGATAAATACTTGTAAAAGATTGGAGTTTCCTCTCTCATGTCATGGTGAAAGGATTGGTCTTATCCTATGGCCATTCCATTACATAGATACTCTCCCTGATTGTGTTATAATTTTTTATCCCCTCAACATATTGACATAAATTTCCTTAACCACCGATGGTATTTCCAATCCCCTGATTGGGTTTGGGCCTACATATTTTATAACATTTGGGAAACTTATACTGAGCCCAAAAATCCCAATTCGGTGTATTATTTACTAGGCATTTCCCATGGGGAATAGGTGCAAGCACATGGGGGTATTAAATCCCACTTTATTATCATGTTATCACCTAAAAACCATCAAGCATCTCTTTTGGTTTTGCCCTCATTTCTAGTTAGCCTAGAGATGGATTCATAATATTTTCAAACCCTTAAGGCCTAAAATGTTCAGTTGGAAAATGGCTCCCCTAGGGGAATATGCCTTATTACCTACAAGATATAATAGATTTTTGTAAGTTTGATATACAAATATTTTGTTTCATATTTAGAAATCTAGAAATCAATATTATGTTAATAATGAGATTATGGAAAAGATTTTTTCTATAACTAACAAAGTTGTTATGATTGCTCATGTAACCCTTCAGATTTAGAGTTCAATATAGATGGTCCATCTCAAGCTTCATCATCTATAGCTCCTCCTAGACCATTAGGTGAATGCTCTTTGTGTGGTTATTCCTGAGCCACCTGATACCCCATCTCACCACTCTCCTCCTAGGGGTCATGGGCATGGTAAAGGTACCACCAATATCACATCCATAAGTCTTATCCTTTGAGGATTTACCCTCCTATCTCTCATTATCTATCTCCTCTGAGAGGATCTGATAGAGGTAGAGATAATGGTGGGGGGGTAGAGACCCCCTCCATATAACAAGTTCTTATGTCTAGAACTACCCATATTTCCTACCTACCAAGATTCTTAGGTAAAACATAATTCTAAAACTAACCATCAAGTTCATGGTTAGGAACCCTTCCTATTTCATGAGATCCCATGACCTAGGATGGTTTGGGAGGTAAACCTCAAGACCCTCCACCTCCACCTCCTCTATCGACCTCCATGTTCATAGTTATTTATTAGTGTTTTCCTTGTTGTTTATGTTATTTCATTATCTTTTTTTAATGATTTTCACTTTTTTTAGTTTAAATTTAGTTATAATTAGGTTGTGGCCTTTTATTTGGACTTTAATTTCTCTTGAGGCTCTCTTAGCTCTATCTTCTAGGGTCTAATTTTTCCACCCATTTTTTTATGACTAGTATTGTACTATAAGTTTTATTTTAAATTAATAAAATTAATATTTTCAATCAAAAAAATCAAGTCTATTTAATATGTAAATAAATGAAATAGAATAGATCTATATATACTTATATTTATGTGGAATCATCAGGGTAAAATATCCTCCTTTGGTTCAAGTGGCATATTACAAGATATGTTTTAGGATGAAAATATGAAATGGAAATAAGAAGACATAAATATCCTTAGTTGGGGACTCTAAAGTTGAGGACACCTCTTTGGCATGACTCCTATTGAGATTTAAAGACCTTTAAGCAAGACTATACTTCTAAGAATAAGACCTCAACCTCTTAATCCACCCTGTACTAATTAAGGGCGTAAATGTGAGTGCAAGTAGTGATTACTATTTTATATGTTTTTTAATGATGGTATGACCCCTAAATATATAATTATAATACCCAAAACTAACCCTAAACACTAAGTTGATGGTATTTTCCAAGCCAATAAAAATCAAAAGGATGTTGGCTGACATAGAACTATATTAACCAAGATAATATATTAAAACTAATAGAGATAAAACATAAAAGTACATCAACCAAGCCAATATAGTATAAGGAGATATAAGTATAAATTAGACTATATATATCTAACTGATACTATGGGAATATAGGGTGGCTATCAAGACCGAAAGAAAAGTAAATAGAGAGGAAAGATAGAAATAAACTTAGAGGAGGTTACACTTATAGTGATTAAGGTATGATAAAATACTATGCAAACATATCTCATGAATTACCTTGTGTTGATCCCACCCCATTCTTGGTGCACTCCTTAGGATGTACACTTAGGGATGTTGATGTGATGAAAAGTCCCTTCAAGATAAATTATAATTAAATTGATAAATAAAAAATATGAAGAGTATACACATGATTTCTCAAACCTTTCTTGATCAAATATTTTTCCACCATTAGATACCTAATTTAATTTTTTGTGACCCTAATTCCACTTTTTTTAGTCCCTTTTAGAAGTAAATTTTCCATGGATGTAGGACCCAAGTTAAAATGATTTTTTTCTACCATCCACAAACTGATGTTCAAATACGATTTATCAATAGATGCATAGAGACATCTAAATTTATTTTCCTTTGTTAAACACAGTCACTAGGTTAAATGGTTTCCACTTTTTTAATGGTGGTATAATTCCACATACCACACTAACACCAATATAACTCCATATGAAGTTACTTATGTTCAACCTCAACCCTATATTCACACATACCTTGTAATAATTTCAAAGGTGTATATAGTTAATTCCACACTCAATACACATAATTATCCTTCAAATTTCAAGGATAACCTCCATCTAGAATAAAATCACATGAACTAATAAGCCAATAAACACCACTAAAAATAGAATTTTGATGTTGGTGACATGGATTTTCTCTATATCCAACATTATAAGAATCCCTCCTTAAAGTTGAAGGGTAATTAAAAACTCATACTTAAGTTTAATGGTCCTTATAAATTTATTTGAAATATTGGTGTCATGGAATACAAGTTGGAGCTTCCCTCTACCTCCAAGATCCATCCAATTTTTCATGTCTCATGTTTGTAATTTATTGGTCAATACATTTTGGCACAAATTTAACTCTCAGAGAACAACATTAAAGGCTCTATCCTCCTAGAACTTGAGACTACCCTAGACGTGTGTTCCTTTCAGCTTCACAATGTTATCACCTATATTCTAGTATAATGGCATGGCATGTAACCCAAAGATGTAAATGGGAACCCGTAATCTAGTTATAAAAATAGTTTCCTCATCTCAAGCTTTGTATACTAATTTTTTTAAGTGGGATGGCACATTAGGATCCATTCATTCAAAATCTTTTAGTTTATATTAGATGTTATTAATAAAATATCATACACTTATATTTTGTAAGTTTTTCCATTTTTTATTGGTAATTATCTTACATATATGGGATGTATTAGTTGTATTGAGTAGAATAGATTAAATAGAGATAATTTTTAAGAGGAAAGATCATCTATTTAATATTTTGTATTGAGATGTGCTCAAAATAACTTTCCCTCTCAAAGAGGCTCATGTTTTAGATTGAGGTAAAAGTAGGTTTTGAAGGGGCCCCGAAACCATGTTACAAAGAAAGAAAGAAAGATCGTCCAAGACCACAGGCAAAGCCTAGAAACTACTACAAGGAAGTAGCAAAAATAGGTTTTAAATGGACTTGAAACCACCAGAAAGACTTCTAGTCAAAACCCAGATTAAATAGAGATCTGGTATCACCAAAGGCAAAGGATTACAGAAAGAAAACAAAAAATAGGACCAATTACTAAACCAACCAGGAGAACCATATTATTCATCCAGTTCCAATATCATTTTCATAGTTTCTTTTCCTTTCATAACAGTATCTTGGGCAGTGGTTGCCGCCTGCATAGCTCCTTTTTGTGTAACCTTCTTTCTAGAACTTTGTCTCATCCTTTTGCTGGGTCCCTCCAGGGCTTTGGTCTCCTCAGTGGCTCTTTTACCTATATTGACAGCAGTAGCACAAATATTGGATGTAACTTCCTCCATTTTCGTTTTGTTGTCCTTACTAAGTTCCTGAAGGTTATTTTCATAGGCTTTGAGCTTGACCGGGATCTCCCTTATCTGATTTTCCATATTGTTTATTTTGTTCCAAACAGCTTTCAGGGAATCTTCCATAGTTTTCACTTTCCTCTTGAGATCCATAATCTCCCTACACATCCAAGAATAAAATTGGGATGATGCCTCTGCTTTACAATTAACCCAAGCCATAGGTGTGTGTGTTTCATCATTCTATTTTTTCCCTCTCCATTCCTCAGAATTTTTATTGGGACTATTCCTAGCTTCTTCAAAGATATCCTCTCGACTCTTTTGTTCCCACTCTTTAATTCTAGTTTGAATTTCCATATCCGTATCTTGATTATCATCCTGACCTGAAGTTTCCTTTTTGTTCTTTGAAGTTGGGTCCTCAACAGGGTCATCCTAGACAAATTCATCCTCTGACACTTTCTGGTTTTCCTCCGTATCTATAGTTCTATTTGCAGAATCCTCCTCTGTGTTGACATCATCTTTTTCATTCTTCTCAGAACATTCTTCATCCTCATTAGAGTTTGTATCCCAGCTTTCACCTCCTTCTTCCAAGTTTTCCTCCCTGGGGTTTTCAATTCTCTCTCGTTCCGTATCTTCTTCTACATTCTACTTTTTAGCACTAGGGACCTTTATTTTGCCTTTCCCGTTTACACTTTCACTCTTTCTGTTCCCTGACACCTTAATTTTCCCCTATTTGGGATGCTTTACCATTGCACTAAAGAGGCTCATGTTAATTTGTAGTGATTTTTTTAATTTCAATACAATATTGTTATCTTATTTTATTTTATTGTATATTTTTATAATTATATTATTATATTTAATTATTAAGCACTCCATAATTATTAGGTACATTATCTTCAAGACTTAAATAGTTTGAAAGGACATATATTTTTTGCATACTTATGCCAAAATAGTACCTAATTTATTGTTCATGTATTTTAGTTTAATTATCTATAGAGAGAGGGTGAAGCCTTATCTCTCTTGGATTGGGATACACTCACAAAGTGTCATAACATGCCCAATAATGCAGTAATAATTCATTTTATCGTATTGTTAGATGAGACATTTTAACTATTGAGACATAGGATATCAATTTTGATTAATTTTTAATTCATAGACATGAATTGTGATCATTCAATTGTATTACAATTAGTTGTATTTTTATCTAATATTTGATATGGTTCATTTTTTTTAGAGATATTTTTTTCTATCATTTTGTGATCATAGGTAATAATCATGTGATTGATATAGGTTCAGTCTTGGAATTGACTTTCAAATAGATAAAACATATTCATACATGTAGGTTAGAAATGAGATAAAGGTTGAGATCAATTTAGTCCACCACATCCTTCCATTATTGCCTTGTGTTGTGAATACCCAATGTTGTACATAATTGTTTGATTTTTTTATTTGAGGTTATCATTGACTTATATCTAATTATGCCACTATGTCTATGGATATTTTCTTTAATTTTGGCAAGTTATAAAAATTTCTTATAGTCTGAACACTTTTACATTAATGAATAATATTGAATTATTTTATTAGATTAAAAACTTATCACAATGGTGATATCTAGTAAAGGTTGTTACCTTAACTCTATAGACTTTGAACACCTTGCATTCTTGTGAAGGTATATTCTTGGCTTGATTGGTTTTATTAAGGACCTATTGAGGTTTAAATGTATGCTTGAAATATTATTTGGAAATATGATTTCTAATGATTTTATTAGGGTTTTCATGATTTTTATGATGGAAATATATTTTTTTCATTGTGAGTCATTTATTTTTTGATGACAATTGATTAATAAGTTAAAATAATGAGGAGAGGATGTAGGGTTTAGTTTATGTGGGGGTAAAAACCATCAAAAATGAAGTAGTGGGACTTAAACTCACCATTGGAATTACATTAATGTGATAGTAGTGAGGATGGAGTGAAAATAGATAAGGTGGCCATGGAGGTCTATGGATAACACAATTTGATGATAAGGAAGATAAAGGTTATGTAAAAATAAAATAAGGAGAGGAGGGGGGGTGAACATTTATATTCTTGTGAGTACATTTGTTTTTATTTTTGTTGTATTTTTACTTTCATAGGTGATTTTATGTTTTTTTAAGAGACCCTATGTGGATGATCAAGTTTTAAAAATGGCTTACTCCTTTATTAGAAATTCATCATCACTTGATAATTGATTTCATGAATTTAGAATCTATAATAGGCTTGACTAAACATATAAAATTATTTAAATTAAATTATCTTTGATTTATTAGGAAAAAATTAATGGGTATGCTTGTTTTAAACACTCTCACCCTTAGAGGACATAAATATTAGTGAATGATGATAATTCTTTGAGGATGACTATTTTATTTAGTATATTATCTTGAGATATTGTTATTTGATTTATCATCCTATCTTAAAATATTTTTATTTATTTATCATCCTATCTTCAAATATTGATATTTGATTTAACATCTTGTCTTGAAATTTTGCTAATTAATTTAGCATCATGTCTTGAAATTTTGAGAATTTATTTGGCATATTGTCTAGGAATCTCTATTTTTTGGGTTTATGTTGTTTTTTACCATTACGTGAAACCCTACAGAGGTGGACTACATATGTCTCTCTAAAACCTTGTTTATAATTTACTTTTATGATTTTGTGCCTTTGCCTGGTGATCTATTTGAATGCCTAAATGATGTTTTGGGTGGGGAGGTATACTTATAAATGGATGGGCTCATGTTTCTCATTAGTTTTTTTATTTGTGTCTTCATAGAACTATGTTATGGATGCTTCTTCTTGGCTATGGAAAAACTTGACTATGCGAATGACCCTTGGAAACACAAAAATAATCATTAATTTTATTTAATATGTACCTTTGATTGGGAAATGTATATGTTATAAATTAGTTGTCTATATAATCTATGAAAAGACATTATGAGGCTTATAAGCATGCTTTTACTACTTAGTTTTATAATGTCATTGATTAATGAGCTCTTCAGTTGGTTATTGAATTATAAATGCTTGTAACATGTTTTTTACATGGGTTTGAATGAATGTTTTGTACTTTCTTTGATAAACTTGTGTAAATTCATTGTATCATTAGGTAACTATATTTGTATATAAGTAAGATAGGGAATGATTATTAAATAGGATTTACTTAAGGACATGATGGTTGACTAGTTATCTTAGCATGGTTTTTGATTGGGTTATAGGGTACTTGATTGTAAGTTTTTATAGAACTACAAGAGTAACTTGGATATGAATACATATATTGGTTGAGTTTTATTGTTTGTCTATAATTAGTTAACTATGATAGTGATATTAAGTGTACTTTGAACTATTATAGATTACATTTTATTTTGAGACTTAATGATTTGAATTTGATAGATCAATGGCATTGATAACTCTACCAAGTATTACTAGAAATATATAGTTTTTGTATTCTCAATGTTACACATTTATATGGACATGTTTACATGATATGATGCTAACCATGTTGATCTATCAGTGAAATAAAATAATTTATATCTAGGTTGTGGCATAAATGGATATTGGTGTATAGAATGTTATATTACATACCATGTTTGTTTTAGCTTACTATGAGTTAGATATGTTATCTTTTTATGTTGTATTTTTTTCAATGTTATCTCTTTTATATTTTTGATAGTGTGGAAACATGGTATACTCTATGCAAGAAATATTTAATCAATGGTTTTGTGGTTTAATTATAATTATAATATTTATTAGAGTGTGTTCTAAGTAATTATGGTTCATTTAAGTGGGTAATTAAGTAATTAAGGTTCATGTTAAACCACATTATGTTTAGGTTGTTAATAAAAATATATGCAATTCTTAAATTATCTCTTAAAATAAGATAGACTAAGTTTTGATCAATAAAATAAATGTTGAAATTGTAAACAAGTGGTGAATTCCTTACATTGACTCTTTTTTTATTGAAGAACATATCTATATTAATTAAACAAGATATGGTAGAACACTGATCATACAAAAAAATGGGTGGAAAAGTCACACCACATAAGCATAAACATACCAAGGGAAAAAACACCTTATGAAAAGTTTAAAAGGTGGTCAAAAAATGACCACACCTTTATAATAAACATCGCATAAACAATTTGACAACAAAGTATAGAGAACTAGGAATAAATAATAATAAATAGAATAATTAAGTATTTGTAGTAAACATGGACTTTGGGGGAGGTGTTCCATATGGTGGGTCATTAGGATTACCAACCCATCCTCCTAGGGTAGGAGGATCCTCATCCACAAGTAAGGTATCCCAACCACTATTTTTCTCAGTTTCTAATGTCTCATCTTGATTCCTTTTAAGAGAATTATCTAGAGATAGATGCAAAAAAATTCCTTTAGGAGAGGACCTCATCCCCTAATGTCACCATCTTAATATGGGAGAGGAGATACCTAACCCCTACCATCACCTCTAGATCTATAAAAGACACTCAAACCACCATATTGAGGATAAGACTGGTGAGGTGGTGATTGACAAGGAGAATGACTCCTATGTTTAGTTTTGGAATGTTGTCAGCATGGTTCGTGCCCTTATTTTCAAGGAGGCATAGGATGTTATGGAGGATTAGGATGTTCATGTTGATCATGCACAAGGAAGTTCCCTTTTGACCAATCAAATGTTGGAGGTGGTTAAGTTATAGGAAGAATTTGTCAGGTTGGATTTGAATATAAATAGTAACATTAGATAGAATAATAATTTTATTAGTAATAAAAAAACTATGTTATAGCTCTTCATGATTAAATCAATCCTACTTTCTATATTTTTAGATTATTATAAGATCAAAATATCTACCAAAATATATTGTATTTTGTAGTCAATAGAGCTGAGTCTCCCAAGAGTTTCATTTTCCATGTCAAGAATTTAGGTGGGAAGGGTTAAAAGAGGGAGTGAATCCAACACCACACCAATTTTATGTGAGAAAAAAACCAAAAAAGGTGCTTAAATGTCTCTATTTACTAATAAGATAGGTAGATAGGGTTTGAGACTCCAAGATGCTTGATTTAGTCACCCATAGGCAAGCCCTAATGAAGGAGACACCATAATAAATGAGATTTTTTGGGTTTAATGATATCATTCCACATAGTGGTAAAGAATTTGGCCCAAACCTTGTGTCTACAATGGATATTCCATCTGAGGTTGAATATTTCATTTGAAACATGCTTACGAGATAGAAAATTATAACCTAGATAATGAGAATACTAGGTGAATGGGGTGTATGTATGCCAATGCCAATCCTTCCACAAAGGAATAAGTGAGTTGACCCCTATTTTTTGTAAATATTAATTAGATATTAAACCTTGAATTTATACTATAGCCTCTACATCTAATTTATTTAATTAAAATATATTCATAATTTATTTACAAGTGAACTAGGACTGATTCTCCTTGTAAAAGAGATCATTGATAAATTTCACACATTTTAAAAAATCCTTAACCATTTAACCCAAGGGACTAAGGCAAAGGGAAATTTGTGAAAATTTAATCATGGTGACCATTATAGAGATTGGGATTTAATATAGAGGCCATTCCAAAAATCCTCACCTACTTAATTAAGATGAGGCTTAACATTTTCCCATTATTTCCATAGGATTTGAACCATAAATATACCCTTGATTTTAATGGGTATTGGGGTTATAAGAAGGGAGTGAAGTTCCAAGTCTTTCCAAACCTTTCTATCATAATGAATCCCTTGAGAAATATAATTTCATAGAAGAATATTCTAGGATTCATCCCCAAAAATAATTCTAATAATCCATTTGACATCTAAAAGGCCTTGAATTTTAATATCTAAGAGACTTAGACCACTAGCTTCCTTAGGTCAACATCATATGTTCCAAGAAACTATGTGGAAGCCCTTGTGACCCTTAGAGTTAGATCATAGAAAATATCTTATAATTTTTTATATCTTATTTTAAGTGACATTACAAGGGGCCCATAAATAATAATAATACACATGAGTAGCTTTCAAAACTTTAGAACAAATCTAAAATTTGTTGGCAAGAAATAATGATCCAAAAATAAAATTTATTTTCCACTCTCTTCACCACACAAGACCATAGTTTAAAGGGAAAGGACCAAAAAATAAAAGGGATGCCAAGAAAATTAAATTATACCTCTATAAGAATCCACATCCATTGATATACCTCTAGCCAAGAAGGTTTGGGACCTAGGGACTAGTGGTAACATTGAGTCTTCCTCCGTTAGATAGATGAGCTTGAAGCTAAACAAAAAATATAGAGATAAAACATGGCATTCCTAATTGACTCTTATTCCTCTTATAGAGTGAGAAAAGAGTCATCTAAAATATATCCATTTAAAATCTATCATACTGAAGGAGGGAAATACCTTTCACCAAACCCTTGGTAGTGTAGCTAACTAGGAGGTAGTTAAATCCTTCTACTACTAGAATATATAAAAAAGGAGATAAAGGTCATCATTATCAAAAATAATGATGAATTTCAAATTGAGAAGATTGGGTATCATTGATTTTAATACAAGCCCAAGCATCTTAAAATAACATGTTAATATTTTAAATAAATTTGGGTCCAAAACCAATGGTTTACACCATGTCTAGAATGAAGGGCCACTCAATATGATCATAATATTTCTCAAAATAAATTTTGAAAAACAAATCCTTTTGATTAGAAAATCAATCCCATTCCATACCTTCTCAAATGATAATGACATTATCTAGAATGAATATGTCTTGAATAAAGCCAATTTGCTCGCTCTTGAAAATTAAAGGAAGAATATGTTTGACCTTGAGGGTTAAATTATTAGCAATAATATTTTAGGAGACATTGAGAAAAGTAATATGCCTCTAATTGGTGATAATTTTATGATCACCATCCTTGGGAATAAACTTAATATCACCCTTATTAATAAGGGATTCTAATGAATTGGTTAAAACAACTTTAGAATATACTTGATGACGATGAGGACTAACAAAATTCTAAAGGGTTTGGTATAACTCACATAAGAAACCATCAGTTCCTAGAGCTCTATCAACTACCTTCTAATTAATAGCCTCATGGAGATCACTGAGAGATAATGGCCTATCACAAGCAATTCTTTGTGAATTAGAAACTTTACATGGTACCACCTAGTGGAATTGGTGTAGAGCCACCTCCCATTCTGGATAGGAAGATTGTGCAAAAAATACATGTTAATGATGAAAAAATATTATAGAATGTCAGGAATTATGGTAAGCTGAGCATTTCCTTTCTTGACATCTTTAATTCTATTAGTAGATTTTTTGGAATGAACAAGGGTAAAAAGTCCTTAGAAACTTTGTCTCCTATTTTCAAATAGTGCATATGAGCTCTTAGTTGAGCTCCTCAGGCCTTGTTAGCCTCCTCAACTTGGAGCTTATGTCTCCAATGTTCCACTTGAGTTTAAAGGTGAACATTGAAAGCCAACAACTCCAATTCTTATGAAACCTAAATATATTCATGATTTATAGCATTATGTAGACATAGTATAAAAGAGGTCACTTATTTTCCATGGATTTAAAGAAAGGTGGAAGTGTGTGAAAGTGCATCCAACCACCACTAGATCTAGCCAATATCCCCCTCTAGTTAGGGGATCAAGTTCTAAATTTTGAATATTTGACCCACTATTATTTCATGTTTGAGGTGAGCCATATTGAGATAAAATTGAGTATAAGTATGCTTTACTAGAGGCATGGTTCATTCAATACTAAATTAGATATGGTGATGATATAATAAAAAAGGATTAGGGATGATTGATACTAGCCTATCATGTATCAAGGAAAATAGAAAAGATCTTATTTAGATAAAAAGTCTTGATCATGCCACTGAAGCACCCTATCTTCTACATATTGGAAATTAGACTAGGTGAACATGGGGTGGATATGTTTTTCCTATAGTGATGATTAGGATCAAATACCCCAAGTTTATTATGCATATAAAACTAGGCTTCATGCTCATCGGCACACCACCACATTGGAAGGCATCCTTCTTTATCTTTAGCTAATTCTACCATGTTAAATTCACTAAAGAGTATCCAATGTGCATCAAGAAGTGGTTTTTCCAACCATGTATATAGAGCAGCCTAGTCATAGCATAATTAGAGTTATAGGTTAAAATTTCTAATGATGTGGTTATTAAAGTCAAAAATGGTCCATACCACTCAGTGGGTGGGGTCCATGTCCTAATAAATTATATTATGAGAAATCTCTAGAGCCAAAAAAGTCATGGCCCCACACACCTAGCTTCATGCCTAGTATCCTAAAATATGGTCCCAATCCAAAATATTCATGTTGAATTATGCAGTAAAAAAACAAAAATCTAAAGTTATTTCAAGTAAAGAATTTTCGAACTACTAAAGATCTGATAATTGTTACTAACCACATACTTACATGGAGGATCAATAAGGCCCTAAACATTCTAAGAGTAAACAATCATTGGGAACTATCAAGGTGCATGTCATTCTCCTCTATGAGATATTCAAGTGTAGTAAATTGATTAAACATAAGTTTTCTAGGCATGTAATCATTCATTTTAAATGGTTGTCTCTTATGAGGCATTTATTCCTCCTCCTTAGGAGATGGATATGAACTACAAGAGCACTAGAACATTGATTTTTAGTCCAGGGTGACCAAAATCCATTCTTCTTATAGAATATTCACCCTATCATAGGGTTTTGATAAAGGCATTAAAGGAGGCATCTCAACTAGAGAAGCCACTACTTGTGGAGTATGCAAAAGTTAAGGTGAAACTTTTTATTAGGAAAAATAGTTTTGTTAGTAGAAATTAAGGCATGATTATTCCCAATAGGTCTATAAGAATAAACTTGTGGCCTATCCCCACCTTTTGAAGAGTTATTATCTTTTATTGGTGATTGTGGTGCAATCATAATTATTTACATTATGTCATTTGGCCTTAGAGCTACCCTTTTCCTTAGAAGTAGGGGGTGCATGAGCTATCATAAGACAATCTTAGATCATATGGTCTGAGGATTGGCACTAAAATCAAGTATTTAAGAGATTGATATATAGAAAACATTGATAAAAATGATTCGTGTCAATTTTTTATATCAATGGAATCTTTTCTATCTCAAAATAAATCCACTTTAACACAAACCCTATTTTAAGTATGAGCCATAAATAACTTGGTCTTCTTGTGTCATATGAAACATCCTATGGGTTTAATGAGTTGGTCAATATAACCCCATAATGGGAGGGGAAAGCTTGGAAATTTGACCCGAATGGGTATTTTTAGATTTACTTGCTCCAAAACTTGAAATTATCGAGTCTAGTGAGAAAAGACAACCAAAATTTTGCATATAAACCAAGGCCCATGGTTAAAAATGGATTTTTAATGTTTTAGGTTTGAAAAAAAAAAACAAATCCTTGATAAGATTTTGGACTCCTTCCAATTTCACACCATTTCCTTTCCAATGGTTATGGACCCATTGATTTACAAGACTCTCAGGGGGGAATCGACCCAAAAAATAAGTAATCAGAGTAAATTTTCAAAATAATGTCAAGCATTTTCAAATTTAGGGATAACCAAAACAACATCAGGTGATGGAGAGTCATAATCATTAGCATTGCCTCATGTAAGACTTTTAGGATGAACTTCCTCTCCTATTTTAGGGCCATGGTTGTGATTGCTCACTCTAAATTTATCTACATCCTCAGATGTAAAGAGAGGTAATGGTCATTTAAAAGAGGGTACCCCTACCACTTGAAGGCTAAATCACTGATCAAAATTATTAATAAATGTGAAAAAAGTAATATATTACATAGATATGTGGTGATTGGTAGTGTGTCAAAGATGCCTAAAGGCTCATCAATGCAGAGCTAGAAAACCCTCACATTCAACTATTTTCCAAAAGAAATCAAACTCATAATGATTGATATTGACTCTTTTCACTTATCTTCATTGTGGTAGTTTATTATTGTTAGTAAGTGGCTAATATGAAATTCTATTTAAATTTTAATGTAGTCTATGATCATTAGAACCTATGGATTGCCCACTTGGAGTCACCATGAGATAATGAGAGACTAATGATCATGTAGGCACAAGTAGTATTTAAACACAAATTTAAGGATTTAAATTTATATAATTTACTTAGCTTTAGTCCTCTCCCCCTTGGTATATTTTTCCTAGGATTGTATTTCTTCCCTTTTTTCATGGGTAAATAAGATTTATATATTTCATTTATTTATAAATAACATAGGGGGTTATATAATTTATATGTTATTGGGAGTGATGATATAACCTTTATATAAATGATTATCAATTTTTACAAATTTATTTCCTTGAATTTATCATGTAATACTAACTTATGGACTGAAATATTATATGGTCATATGTGATGATTTATGTGATGACACCCTTACACTTAATAGTCTTGCTTTCCCTCTTCTCAGTGATAGCTTTTATATTTTTGATTGTATGATGATTTCCTATGAGGTAGATGTTGTAACAATGTGGTTGGGTAGGGTACACAATGCCTCTATTCCCCTTCCTTTCTCTCAATTACAAGGTGGAGTTAACCAAAACACCCCTCATTAATCTTATAATTTTCCTCCTCTTTATAAAATTAATATCCAAATGCCTTAGAATTTTTATCTTGTAGATCAATTGAATAATACCCAATCCAAAATTTCTATCCTTGAATTAGATAAGAGATCAAATGTTTTCAAATATATATTCTATGAGATCTTGCATGATACTACTTTTCCAAGTGATAGTGAACCCATTTTTTCTGCTTATATTATCAAAACTATACATAGTAGTTACAACCTTATTTATTTTAAATCTAAAGACTTACCCTCTAATGAGATCATTGAACAATACTTATCCTTGTACATTAAAATTGTTATAAATCCCAAGGGAATCAAGAGGGTCCTTATAGATAATGGTTTGAAGTTAAATTTTTTTATTGAAGCCTTAAAAAATACACTTATACTTGATCATAATCATCTTACACCTTCATAAATAGTCATAAAAGGATTTGATAATGAACCTAGAAGATCCATAGGTTTTGTTACTTTGAACATATTTTTTGGGACTAAAACTTTAGCTATGCCATGTTATGTACTATATAAAAATATAAGATATAACATTTTACTTGGTAGACCATGGATCCATGTTACAAATTTAGTTCCCTCTATATAACATATATTATTAAAATTCATGCATGAGGGTTAAATTTATAATTTTACTCTAGATGATCTCCCTTTCCATTTTTTGAAAATTGCACAACACATGTAATTTTTTATCCCACACATCAATATCCCATAACTAATAATCATATCCCCTCGACAATCTATCCCTATTAAAAATAATAAATACATATGATGTGGTGAAAATAATAAGACCAATAAGGATAGTGATACTTAAAATGATAGTATAGAATAACATTTTTATAATCTTTGGTTTAATAATATAGATATTGGTCTTAGGTAATATCGAGATGACATGAACACATTTTATATTATCCAATTATGTTGTGTTTCTATTGGTCTTAGGGAATATAGATATGGCATGCGCACATTTTTTTTATTAGATAATTATATTATACTCCATAGAATTTTGGATGAATTTTTCCATCATCCATACTTAATATACCATATTCCAAAGATAAAGGTAAACAAGCTATTCTGGACACTTGTTTCCATAATTATAAACAAACACAATTGGTCTAATTCAACTAATTTATAAAAATATGAGAATGGTACACATGTGAAAATTAAATAGGATATAAAGGTCAAGGATTAATATAAAATGGATAAGGTAATCCCAAATAAATTATCCCTATGACTCACTTATTCAAACTAGGTCATGGTTATATTATGGAGACTTAATTTAAAGTATTAACCTTCCAATTAGATCATGGGAATATTAATTTTTATGATCATTATTGAGATTTAATGTATAAACCTATACATATCCTCTTCTTTAAGTCTAGTATATCACATAAAAATAAAATATTCAATGTTATATCTTTAGATTTTATGTCTTCTGTGGTGATAAATGAAGATGATTCATCTAATATTATTACTCTTTATAATTTTTAAAATAATGAAGTTATTCAATAATATGTGGGATATTATTTTGATATACCATCTTCCCATCATAAGAATAGATCCTAACCTATTCTAGGTCATGATGAATACATTGGTGAGTTTTATCCCTCATCTATTAAATATTTAATTCCCTTAGATCGTAATAATTCCTTACATATTGCTACATATGTTGAGGACCAATCCATATTACACAATACAATAACCATTGAATTTAAGTATGGTACTAAATAATATCCTACAATTATATTGCATAGTGATTTAATTACACATGAAGAGGATAAATACCATAAATATATTATTAAAAAAACATAAATTATATTATTAATCCTATTCTAATATTTATGGGATCAATCCATACATCACATTTCATAATCTAATAGTCCACCCTGATGCCAAACTAGTTAAGAAAAAGATTGTAAAGATGTATCCCAAAGTTTCTTTATTGGTTAAAGACAAAATATAAATATTATTAAATTAAGATTTCATGAAAACTATATATTATTCACCTTGTATTTACAATATTATCATATTTTTGAAAATTTAAAAATAAAATAAATATAATTCAGTGGAAAAATTGCGTTTAACTATTAAGCTTGCCACAAAGAAACTTATAAATTACATGTTAACACTGAGACTCAAATTATTTCAAAGATTTATCCTTTTAGAGATGTAATTTATAATCCTTTTATATCTAGATACATAAATAAGGAGTTAAATATTATTTTTATACCATAATAATCAATAAAATGGAAATTCATCACCAACCAACTCTTTGTGGCTCCCCTTTTATATCACACTCCTATGAATGGCACTTTTAAATATAAGTTTGTTGTGTATGAATGAGAATAAAAAATGGACCACATGATTTCATTATTAAACTATTGGGGTTGAAATTATATTAATTAAACCTTAGCATTGGATTATACTATTAACATATTGATTAAATGTTTCATGTACTAGTTATATCATAAAATATGAGGCTTTGATTCTAGGTGTAGACACCTAATTTTGGTTCAACACCCTTTTCCATAACATATTTGTAATGTTTTATCACACTTGTTCAAATTTTTTAATTTACCTATTTTTTGACATATTTCATTCCCACAATATCATCTCTTTAGCTTGATTTATCTATATATCTTCATATTAATGTCATAGTTATTTGTTGTCAGTTTCAAGATCCAAATCATCCATTCATTGAGCAAGTGTGTCTCCATTCTAAATATTTTTTCCTATTGATATAAAATAAATAGTATAACACTTTTTTCTCATATAATTTATAAACTTCAAAATTTCTAAGTCACCCCTAGCTTGCATAGAGTTCACAAGGATCCTATAGAAGATTTATGCACATGCAAAGTGTCAAGTTATTTAAAATGAACCATGTGTAGATGCTTCTCATCTATGCCCATGCATAAAGTAGTCATCACATATCTATGCATCAACTAAGTCTTGGATCATTCCCACTATGAAATCATCATGCATGTCCCATGTAAGAATCACCCATCACACAAGTTAAAATGGTGTGCAGGTTTAAGAATGCATATCCCTAGTATTTAAATAACATAAGTAAAGGTGGAAAAGAAGAGGTTTTAAATTACAATAAATTTACCCAAGATATTCCATCTTCATGTGCATTCTCATTCAAAAGGACCCCTACACCTCCATGATGAAGTCTTACACCAAATCATAGAATTTTGACTTTATGCTCTCATACATTATAGACTGTAATTTATGATGCACACATACTAATTAATGGATTAAAATAGACCCTATGTGTAAAGAACTGATGTGGAAATTCAAGAGAGATCCATGTAGTGATTAAAAAGTGGCAACAAGGTATAAAGAGGTAGTTGGAAAAGTAGTTGAGCAATATTCAAGGATTTTTTAGAATAAATAAATGCAAAAGTAGCTATTATAAATAAGAACATGAGTACATGCCACCCATATGAATTTTCCAAGAATCTTCCACTCTCAGACACACACATGGATTTAGAGGAATTCTGTCACAAACTCCTAGATCTAGTTCACTAGATAAAATTCAAGAAGCATATGAGCAACAATGCAATAGAATTAAAAATTGTGTCTACCACCCCAAGTGGAACATTAATTGTAAAAAGTCTTAATCTATTATAAAATCCTTATTCTTCACTAGAAAAGGGCTGACATATTTTTGGCAACCTCACACTACTAAAATTTTCCATCTAAGAGTACTTATGTTGGCTAAAACTTGCATGTTAATGAGAATTAGGTTCACCTCTCTTTGTTATTCTTACACCCTATGTGTTATCTATGTCTGTTGATCTTTGTCTATGGGTAATATTTACCCCTCTAAATTTCATCCATTACCAACACCTCTATGTGGAACTTGGAACTCACTTATAAATCATATCCTATGCACATTTGGGTCTATGTAGACATTATCTATGGATCATTTTCTATCCCTCTCAATTTTTCACTATGTTAATTCACCTCTATGTAAAATACGTATGCATTTATAGTGTCCTTGTTGAATTTTTTATGATAACATCTTGTTCTCAAATACTTATAATGTGTTTACAATTGTAGGATCACTCTCTCTATTATTAGTGTATTACCTTTTCATTTTCTAGAAAATTATTACTTTCTCCCTTCCTTTTCCCTCAAAAATATTAGGTTTAGATTAGCATTATATTTACCCTTTTACTATTTAGATATATATGCTAGTCTTAAAAAAAGTACACTTAGAATAGAAGGAATTTGGACTACTATGGAGTCTCATCCCTAGGAGTTCAAGGGTACCACACCTTTGGGACATTCCCATCATTGCTATGAAATAAGCTATGCTTTTTGTGCATAAGTGAGTGATATCATTTCCACACCTTGTGCCTAACACTTTGTAACATATTCAAGGCATTCACACTTTGTGCCTTATTAAAAAACCTCCTATATAATAGACCATCAATGGGTGCACATTTAAAATTACAATTTTTTTTGGCATTATCGATGGAACCAATTTGAAGAAAGAGCTAAGGAGTTGATGCTACCCTTAGCTAAAAAGTATTATAGACACTCAGTAAGATAACTTGGTGACTCCAATAATTTCTAGTTCATAAAGTTCAACCCCCTGTCTACATACCAAGGCAAAAAATATCATCTAAAAAAGATATTGATTTCCATTTCATTGATCTTCCCTCACCTTATATAATAATAAGAGTAGGAACATCTTTATCCCTTGTTAGAAAGAATTTTTCAAATCAGTCATCTCTTAGAGCTCAGTCTACACATCTATTTAGAATATTCACTACATCTATAAGGAGGATATTCCCTATCCCATTCATGGTTGTGCTAAGGAATTATCTATTTATACCTTTGAATGGAGGTAGTCCATTGATTCTTTCCTAATGTGATGGAATTCTAGTCACAACCCCTAAAATTTTATCCTACTTTACTAGAGAGAATGTGAATCCCTTATAGATCATATCCAAGATATTTTGAATATCTTCTTAGTATACCATGTCACTAAATACAATTTCATAGTCAATATACTAGCCTCTTCCTTCAAAGGAAAATCACTTCAATGGTACCAAGGCTTGAGACTAAATTCCATTCATAACTAGGATGAACTTAGGGAATAAATATGTAAGTAATTCAAGGACCATAGTGACCACTTATCCTTAATAAAGAGGATCACAAATATAAATTGAGACCCATATAAAATGATGGTCAATTTGAAATTTAGGTTTCAAAGATTCTGGTATAGGATCCCACCTTTGTATAAGTCATATCCCAACACTACAATTTTATAATTTTAAAATATATTAAAAGTGATATATCTATGATGATTCAATCTATGGGAGATGAAATATTACCTGATGCCTATGAAGTTACTATTTGCACAAAAAATTGTTTGATCTAATTAGGGAAAATTATTCCTAAACACCCATGTCTCTATTCACATAGCCTCCTCCTAGCCAACTACTTGTACATCTTATAGTATAACCTATCACCACCATAGTGAACCCTCCAACTTCATATAATGTTTATCCCAATGAATTTCATGAGGTTAAAATGCTGCTTCAAAGCTTTGGAAATGATCTTATCACCTTAAAAAGATAACAAGCATAGTACCCTAAGCCTCATCAACCCTTCACTCAACAATACCATCCAAGTAGACCTCCTTATAAAGGTGGCATGAAAGCATATAATCAGCTCACATATAATATAATTCCTTATGCATAGAAATTTGATGCCACTAATGCCTATAAATCCCTTATACCTATGAAAAAAAATCTTGCACAAGATCTTGAATGGTTTTTTCCATGTTTCCAACTACATAGTCAAGCTACATGCACAAATGGATCTATGAGCCAAGAAATCATGGTGAAAAGTTTTTCATAACCTCAAGATCAATCAAATTCCATGAATCCACATGTAAGAGAGACTTGAGTACCAATACAACAATATAATGGGTCTATTCTCATCAATTGGTAGGAGCATAATTTCAACTATGTGAATTAGAATGATGCATCAAATGGAGGAAGCATCGTAGTTATTTTAAATATAATATTAAAAAGGAGAGAGATAGAGGAGACAATACCAATATTAGTTCCCTTGAATTTAATGCCCAAAATCACTCACATAGGCACACAAGGTAAGGATATTACACAACCTTTAGTGCACATAGAATTGTCTACACAAAGAGAAGATCCACTTCAGACCATTGCATAAATGTAGGAAGAGACCATTGTTTATAAACATAATCAATGGGAACTAACATTCCTTTTAACATAGTTTAATAGTTGAAGAAGATGAGCCTCAATGTAACCAAGTGGGATGTTATTTATATTATGGATCAAAGGAATTTATTACAAGATGTTCTAAAAAGCTTTCAAGAGTGTAAGACATCCCAACTTATGCCTTCCATCTCTATGACTCTGTGCTAACACAAAGTGGGATAAATTAAAGTACATAATATCACCAATCAACCCCCATTATACATTTGCTTCATCATCATCTAACATCTAATACACAACTACATGATTGACTCAGGTGTGAGAACTTGATGATGCCAAATAAGATCATAGATATACTCAAAATTACATATTCCCTTATTTCAAAAAGATTATTCCAACTAGATGGCATGCTATTCAAAATTATGGGTGATCATAAAATATTTGAATCTTACACTACATACATGTCCAAGCCTCTAAATTTTTAGGATATCATTGTCATCAAGTTACCTTGCTACTTCTCCATCTGTCTCTCTCAAGATTTCACAAAAAATATGGGTGGATATTTGTTTTCATATTAGTCACATATGTTACTCAAAGCTATATACATGACTAAAGTGACCATTAAGGTTGAACCTATCTTAAAAATCCATTTTGAACCATACTCTTCTATCCTAGTGGAATTAAAATTCACAATGTTTGATTAGGAGGATAATTCAATTCTCCATGAAGCCATAACATCACTTGAAGAGATCCTAGATGATTTGTTGGACAAATGGTCACATGATAATTTTGAGTGTGATCTCTATGACAACATAGAATAAATAATAATATGTGTGTATTGTATCCTAGAAGAGGATTATGTGCTACCTAAGCTCGTAAAGTCATACAAAATCCCTAAGGGTACATGGAAATTTTACTTTAATGGTTCCTAAATTAAACATGGTGTTAAATTAGGTGTGATTTAGGTTTCTCCTAAAAGGGTAAATACTTACATTCCTTCATATTGTAGTTCATTATCATGAATAATTATATAAAATATGAGGCACTGATCCAACTCCTCTATCTTGTGCAAAATAAAGGAATCAAGACACTACAGGCATTAGGTGATAGTGAACTAGTTCTTAGCTAGGTTTGATAATATAACATGACCAAAAATGACTTTATGAAATATTACAAGCATAGAGTATGGGATATTATTGAAGGCTTTGATGCATTGAATATCATTTCCATATCAAGATCATAAAATACTAACATGGATAAACTCATAACTACATGTGCATAGTATGGCATCCCATGAGATATAATAAATGAGTGTGAGAAACTTGTCAAGATCATGATCATACTATTATTCCTTTACAATATGGATAATTGGTAAGTTTTTGAGAGTGATGAATAGATTATCAACTTCATATAGGATGATTCATAGTTCTATGCTAAGAATCAAGCATATCTATAATCCCAATATGAGGATCAAGTCATCTAATTGAAAGGAAACAAGCTACCAAAAGTGTTAGTCACCCTATAAAATATATTCAATTTTGATGACCAACTCAAAGGAGAAAATCTAAGCATGACATGAAAGAGGAAGTCTCTGCATTTATAACTATTTATGGAAGAAAGGTCCTAAAATCTATCAAGGTATGCTCCTCGCTAGAGATTAAGAGATTTATCTAACTCATTAAGAGATATGATGATATATTTACATGGAGATATAAGTAACTAAGAGGTTTTGATCCAAGGTTATCACAACACATAATTGAGCTTGACCCTAGCGTGTAACTAGTCTGCTCGAAGTAGAGGCCTATCAACCCAAAGCTTGAACCTTTAATGAGAAAAGATCTCTCAAAGATTATTGAAGGCAATATAATAATTATAATTAAACACTCTTAATGTGTTTATAACTTAGTCTCGATGATTTAAAAAAATAGGTAAATTTTTCTATTTTGGACTTAAGAGACCTAAAAAAAGCTTCCCTCAAATACCACTATCTCCTCCCACCAATGGAGTAGATTATAAAAATGTTTGAAAGAACATAAATATTCTCATTAATAGATGGTTAATCAGACTAAAAATATATTATTTTACAAGAGTATGATCATTATAAAATAACATTAACCACTAAATGGGGAACCTTTGCATACCAATGGATGCCTTTTAGTTTGACAAATACAAGAATGACCTTCCAAAAATCCATGGATATAGAATTTAAATATCTTATCAACAAGGTCATCTTGGTTTACCTTAATGACATAATTTTCTTCTCCAAGTGTGAAAAATATCATTTAGGACATCTATATCAAGTCTTCAAAAGGTGTAGAGAGTTAAAAATATCTTTAAACCCAAACAAGTGTATCTTCATAGTCCATGAAGGTACTCTACTAGGGAACATCATTTATAAATAGGGACTTATAATTTATCTAAAGATAGTCAAGGATATCTCATCCTTATTAATTTCAAGTCATAATAAAAGTTTCTAAATTATCTAACAAAGAATCAAAATTTTCAAGAGATTCATGCCTAATTTTTCCACCCTAACCAAACCCCTCATTGTGATTCTCAAGAAGAATGCTCAGTTTGGTTGGACTCATGAAATCAAAGATAGTTTCAAAGCCATTAAACATTCCATCACATAGGCTAACACCTTGATCAATCCATATTATAGTAAGGATTTTATCCTTTAATCATTTGGTGGAACAGATGGAATCTCAACCATCCTTACATAGAAAAACAATGATCATCTGGAGAAGGTAATTGCTTTCAAGGACTCTTTTAGATAATTTGGACTTATATATAGTCCAATTGAAAAATAAATATCAATAATAAGCCTACATTATTCAAAATACTATAATATTAAAATCTATCCAATCTAATAATGGGTAATAGATCCAAATTATTACCATATTCTTCACGTGTAACTTAGATAGAACCTAAAAAATATTCATTTTCAAAGATTATCTCCCATCCAATTTAGGGTCATAAGTCTAGATTATCTAAAATAGTCTTTTTTCTTTAGTTAGGTGCTGAAATATTATGAGTTGTGTTATAGCTTCATGGAAAATCACATCCTCGTAGTTGTGAGAGCACTCAAAAATTTTAGGCATATAATCTCCAACAACAAAATTTGACTCATGGTTACATATACAAGCATCGAAGAGTTTTTGCTTAGCAAGGACATCAATGAAAAAATATTTGGTTAGGTCACAAAAGTGATGGAGTATGATATGGACATCTAGATCACCAAGCTATTTTAAGGAAAGGGTCTCTATAATAAATTATATGAGGTGGAAAATTTAGAAAATAGAACAATCCTGGTGTTGCATAAAAAATAATCAACAGGCTAATAAGTTTCAAAGGACTAGATGTAGAATACGATGACCTTCAAACTGGATCATACCCTCTTGGCTTCAATTAATTCAAGCATATGAATTTTAGGTTATAGGCCACTCCCTATATACTCATTAGTGGTGAAATTTTCTAAAAGGAACTCAATGGAGTCTTCTTATGGTGCATAGAATTATATAAAGTAAGTAAAATTCTTCAAGAATTCCATAATGGCCCTATAGGAGGCCATTATTCACCTAAGACCACTTCTACAAAAATCATGCAAGATATTTATTATTGGTCAACTATATTTAAAGATGCACACACATATGTGTAAAATTATAAGAGATGAACCTTCTTATTAGGAAAATAAAGGCTAGAAGCCTTACCATTGTGCCCAAGACAAGTTGATCAACCCTTTACACAATGGGGCCTAGATTTCATAGGCATGATTAACTCACCATCAAGAATTGGACATAAATGTATCCTCATGGCCAAAAATTATTTCACAAGGTGTATGGAAGTAGTATCACTCAAAGAGTCTAGTGAGACATCCATCCTAAGCTTTTACAAAGACATTATAATAATATATGGTGTCCCATCTACCATTATCTCTAATAATGTGTTAGCTTTCCTTGGAACTAGGATCAATGAATTGACCATCAAGAATAGCATCCATATGAACACCTCATTGAATTATTACCCTCAAATTAATGGTTTATCCAATTCTAAAAATAAGAATTTGATTCATATCATAAAGAATACCATGGAAGACAATCTGTGAGATTAGCATACCAAGCTCAAAACTACCCTTTGGGTTGATGGAGTCACCTAATAGAGTGTTAGTGAATTCACCCTTTATGTTAGTCTATGTAAGGGAGGATGTATTTTCCACATATATTGATTTGAATTTATTGGAACTCTCCCATTAGTTTGAGTTTCTCAAAAATGGTCCCCTAATAGTAATATTAGTAGAGCTAATGAATAAATTAGAGAATAAGTTGCACACACTATAGAACTCCAATAGGCCCAGATGAAGAGGACTTCTGATAAGAGGGCTATTAATATAAGTTTACAATAAGGAGATACAGTAATCAAATGGGATGTAGATAGGGAAAAATATATAAGGCATACCATGTTAGATGTGATATGTAGTAGTCCATATACCATAACTAGGTGCAAGTAAGCCAATGCTTTCCAACTTGCTAGACTAAATGGAGAGGAATTGTCTATCCCAATCAATGGGATCCATCTCAAATGCTATCTCTATTGATTTTTGTATAATTTATAAATAATAAGGTTAGATGTTTTTCATTTACCTAAGTGTCTTGTGCACGTTATTTTAAGACAGCTTCATTTCCTCTAAGCACTTATGTGTATTGTTCTCTTAGCTTAGATATCTTTCCTCTAAGTTCCTTTGCCATAGTTCTTTGATATTGTTAATAGGGTATTAATTCATTCCAAGGCCAATAATACATATCCAATGTGTTCATAGATATAAGGACTAAAAGTTTCAAAGACTCTATGCCAATGGATTACTTCAAAGGCTACTAGAATCCTACTTAGCAAGCAAGTTGCCCATAAAGGTCACCAAAAGTGTTGACTTTCTAAGTCACCCCTAGTTTGTGTTAATATCATAAGGATCCTATAAAATATTTTCACACCTACAAAGTGTTTAGTTATTTAAATCAAGTCATCTGCAAATGCTTCCCTTCTATGTCCATGACTAAAGTAGTCAATGTAGATATGTGCATTGACTAAGTGTGGAGTCGCTCTGAGTAGGCATTCTTGATGAATGCCCCATGTATGAATCACCCATTAAATAATTTAAAATGGCATATATATTCAAGGACACAAATCCCCAATCTTCAAATAACATAGGTAGAGGTGCATAAGAAGTAGTTCTAAATTTCAAGAATTATGCCGAAGATCTTCCATCTTCATGTGGATTCCTATTCAAAAGGTCCCCTACACCTCCATTATGAAGTCTCACACCAAATCATAAATTTTTGATTTTATGCTCTCATAAATCATAAACTATTATCTATGTTGCAAAAATACCACTTCACAGACTAACATGGACCCTAGGTATGAATCAATGATGTGGAAATTCAAGAGACATCCATGTAATGAAAAATAAGTGGCATAAAGGTATAAAGAGATAGTTGTAAGGGAAGTTGAGCAAAATTTAAGGCCTTGTTAGAATAAATAAATGTATAAGGGGATGTCATACATCACAATATGAGTACATACCACTGCTATGACTTTTTCAAGAATCTTCCACTCTCAGACACACATGTGGATCTAGAGGAATCCTACGACCAACTACTAGATCCAAATCACTAGAAAAAATAAAAAAAAGAGGGGTGCAACACCGTAATAGAATTAAAAACTATATTTATTTCCCCATGTGGAACATTAATTTTAAAAGGTCTTGATCCATTATGAAATCCATATTCTTCATTGTAAAAGGGTCAACACATTTTTAACAACCTCACACTACCAAAATTTACCCTCCAAGA
>JARHVA010002235.1:387500-420000 GCA_037957365.1 Torreya grandis
ATCATAATTACTACAAGCAATCAACAAAATCATGAGTAAATCAAGCATTTTAGTGACTAGGAGTATCACACAACACATGTTCAGTGCACAAATTTAAACTCATATTCATATTCAAATTCATATTTGTCTACATCATATATATCTAATATATTACACCAATATAATGATGAATATATATCACCAGATATAGGACCTCCACATAAGTTATTGTAGATGGTTGTAACACATATCATTTTATGTAGCTTCTTCATAGTTTTTCATTGTATCCTCCTTTGCTATCCTTATATCTTATATTTATGGTGTGTCCTTGATCATTATTCTATCCCTTGAATCTATTTTCACTTGGCCCATGCTTCTTGATTATTATCCTAATCTAGACATCCATGACATATACCCTACCATAATTCTATGGCACATTCTTCATTACATTATTACTTGCTCACTATTACATATTGCCTAATTATACACACTATGCCTTCCATTGAACTTAAATGATCCCACACATTTATATCTACACACTACATGATCTTATATTGATTATTTCCCATCAAGGGCATAAATATCATTTTTTCCACATATTATATTGAGATAAGTTATTAAGATACACATATAAAGTGGGGTTATGTTGATTACAACTCCCCCACATTATCATGATATAACATCTAGTGCACCTTATGACTTGACACATGTTATTTATTTTTTGCATCCTTCCCATTCTTATATTTTAAAATTGTTACTTAGTCTCACTTGATTACATTAATATGCCAATAAATTAAATTAAAAAAATAAAAAATATTCAAAAAATCAAAATTAGGATGTAAGAATGACATGATTATTAGATTATGCTATGTACATATGTTATTTATCACATGTTTTTTAGATGATATATTATTTTCATACATGCATTCATTTAATGATATAAGAGTGTAATCCTAAAAATAAAGGTTGCACATGGACATATATATGTTGGAATTTCCTCTACCTAATTCCCATGTCAATACCAAGGGAATATTATTCCACATTTTTCACTTATATATATTATATATTTATATAAACTTATTCCATGTTGAACTATCTCGATTATTGACACATGTCATGCTAGCTACTCCTATCTTACATAGTCATACATGGATACATTATTATACTATGTTCTGACTTTGATATATATGGATGGTATAGACTATTTTTTAATTTTTATATCCTTAATTTTTTTTGTTACTTTCTTACATTATAAGCTATTTTTCGGTTGTCTATTGAGTGTGACTTTGGACTTGTTTGATGCAACATTTTTATGTCCCTTTCTGTGATATTTTAATATCCCTTTCATGTGGCCTTTGGATTTATTTTTATGACATCTTCATGTCCATTATAGTGTTTATTGACATTATGTATTACACTAAATATCGAGATTATTATATTTTTTAAACAATGCCATGATACATATCATATACCTTTGTTATGTAATATTATCTAGTTATCTTTTTGTGATGATTATTTTTGTGTGTTTCATTGATATATCTATCTATACATGACTCTAATATGACTTACATTACATATGTCACATACATGAATTGATTGAAATATGCATTACTATGATGACATACTCTCCACATATTCACATGATTATACATGATTATATATTTAGACATGACATGATAAAGTTAAATCTTATTTTTATATGAATAACTTACAAGACACATCCCTCAACTCAAAATGGGGAATTATAGTGGGCTTTTCATAGATACATAATCCTCAATGACTAACAAGTTAAATCAAAGTATATATTTTAAATATTAAAAATGGATCATGTATCAAATGATTAAATTACATAACAAATATTGGCACATCAATACAAATGATGGGGCATATGTCATGAATATGAACTAATTTTATAGATACTTTACTATAAATACATACACACTTGGGTGCATATGAATGGGAATACGTACATAATTTATAAGAACATGAATTATAAATTTACACATATACACTTTTAGATTCATGAGGCATGATACTAGTTCATGTACATATACACACTTTCATATTCATAAAGCATGATACTGAATCATGCACATACATAACAATATATTTGACAATTTGAATGACATATGGTTTTCATTACACATCACACTTATTGAAACTAAGGTCATGATGGGGGCATGAACATTATTCATTTTCTTTTGATCATGTAATTATTCTACATTGATTAAATTTAAGAAAAGTTGACTAAAAGTATACAGTGAAATTTATATTCATGGTGGGGGAATTAGCCTTATTCATTCTCTTTAGATCATGAATTTTATTTTATATGGATCAAAATTGAGAAAAACTATACATTTGAGTACATATCCATCTATAGTGTCTAACTTAGTTTCACTTTTAGTGAACCTATCACATGGTTCTATTTTATTTTATAATTATTTATTTGGTATAGTATATCATGTATTTATGGTATGATCCTAAATTTTTTTGTTGTTATCACACAAACTTGGTACATTCCCATGATACTTGTATACAACTTAAGAACCTTGAATATGACTTCCTCCTTAGTCCTAAATTTTATCATGAAGTTATGATTTGAGAGTGTTACCAATCCTATGATAAGGTATTAATATCCCATGAATCCAAATTTAAGCATGATGTGCTTCACCAAGATAATGCTTACCTTGATATCTATTCATATCCACTTCCTGTGCATAACTAGAAACATAATCCCAATTAGCCTACCACTATGAAAGTTATCGAAACCATGGTTAATATCACTCTTTTACCAATGAATAAAAGGTTTTTAACATAAACAACATGAATCATGTAGTCTCCTAGAATGAAAAATATCCTCATTCACTCATAATCATTATATTTCTTAAAAAATGGTTTAAGATACATCTCTATCTCATTTTATAGATGTTGTGTATGACTAAATCATAGAATTTTTTGTTCTAAATATATAAACAAGTCTGATGTAGTTATATTTCTTCATGAATGTACCAAATACATCAGCCAACATGAATGTGACATGTTATCAATTTTTTCCTTAAAAAAACTATATCAACCAGTCTAATATAGTCATTTTCTACTCCTAATCTAGAATAGAATACATTAACCAAATTGATATAGTTAGTTTATGTTCCATGCTAAATTCCTACTACATGGCTAGCCTAATTCAATTAATTTATATCACTGATTATGATGTAATTACATCTGTGAGTTGAATATGGTCTATTCCAAGTATTTATATGCAACAAACTACATTAGATAGGCTGATGAAGTATATTCTCCTTCACCTAGCTGTATTGGGTTAGCTAAGACCACACAATACTTTTCCTATTCAAATTTAGTCTATATCATCTCATTTAATAATTAATATACTTCATAATTATACACCTTTATCTTATTTCTATCTATCTCACCTTGGATTTGATGAATGGGATACCATTTAATAAATTTACAAGATCTCTTCTCAAATTCCATTACTTGAGATCATGGTGACTTACCCACATCATCACAATTGATTGATGTGTCTTTTATTTTTACATGAAGATCATTGACCACCACCTATGGTGAAATAAGCTACCTTTCTTGGGTCTTAGGATAGTATCTTATAATAGTGTGGATAAATTCCAAATCAAGTTTATAAAATCTTACTTCATACAAATGATTATCTTATTTTCATTAGTGTCTAAGTTGGTGATATTTTCATCAAGTGTGCCTTTGTATATGAAGGGTTTTTCACATGTTTCTTATTTACAAATTCATTAATAACATTAGATACTCTAAGTGTAACATTAATTCTATTCAAAGTACATGTCAATCTATGATAAAATATAAATTCCTCCTCTAGGTTAAGTTTGGCTTTGAATCACATTCCCTTGCATCATGCCTAGATTTAAGGTCATGATCTTTAACTTTCCATTAGCCTATAACGTATTTATTGGTAGAACTTGGACTCATCTCATGAGGGCACTCACCTCTTCTAAATACTAGTGTATAAAATTTTCCCATAAGGGTTTATATAAAATATTCAAGGTGATACCAACCCTTATAAATTTGAATAATTCTAAGAGCATGGTGTATTTAAAATAACTAATATTGAACCTTTTCCTAGCATTCCATTTTAAGAATAGCAATGATTTAATTATCTAGTAAATTTTGATTGGGTTTATGATGGTCACCCTAAGCTTATTGGAAATCATACCACCTAACCTCTTAGAATTTGATAATGGTGAACCTAATTATATTATTCTTAAGATATAAACATTGAATCTCCCTTATATCATCATAGCTCAATTTCATCCTCCCTTGTGATGTCATTATCTTAATAAGTTAACTAACAATTTTTTCACTTTTGTAGTAATTCCTAATAAGTTTTATTCCCACTCTTCCTCTAGTGACATAGTTTTTAAATCCCTTCACATATATATTCATAAACCTAATTACAATAATATCTATTAAATTTATGATGCATACTTAGCTAGCTATGCTCAAGTTAAGGATGCAAAAATCCTCCATTATCAATCATCTCTTCATCATTCATAAAATACATATTCACCTTATTATTTCATTAATTTATTTAAAATAATTATTTCTCATACTTTACTTATTATTATTCCTAATTTGGTTGATGTTTACATATCAGAGCTATAACACATTTTAGTTTATTCATGTACATCCTTAGTCACTTTTGAGCCTCTTTGGAGTATGCTCCTTGATCATCATATGATAAGACCCTAATAGTTATACATTATTTAAAATTCTTCAAGTTAAATTCATCCCAATATTCTTTCCACTCTGATATGTCCTACACTAAGATTCACTCCTAAAAATGTAGTTGTAGTACAAGTTTTGAACCTACCCTAAGATGTTTCAAGAATGATGAATTATTTGATGATTTCTAAAATAGACCCAAGTATCAATATTCACCTAGGTTTTATGTGGTTAAATTACAACCCACCTAATAATATGAGTCATATTGTAATTTTAATAAGGTATCTTTTCATTAGGCCAAATATTACTGAGCATACCATATATTTTTAGCACAACTTAAGCCACAAAGCTTAGTTTGCACCTTAAATACTCAAACACCTTAGCCAGATACTTCTAGAAAAAAATATTTCATGGTATAAAAAAACACTCTTCAACCTATTTTCAATCCCTTCAATATTAAATTAAATGCATTCATCTTAAGGCAACCCATCTTTCTAGTTTCCTAAACATGTTACATTTGAAGATATCTCCAGATTACAACCCAAAATAAAAGGAAGTATATTTTATTTTGAATTATTGTGCTATCCATAATGCATAAATATTTATATCACTTAGGTATAATTTTGGTTTATTTATAAGGCCTACACCTCAACCTTTTTAACAAAATTCACAATCATTCTCAGATGAATGGGAAACCTTCTCCATAACTAAAGCCTTATAGTAGATCATAGGATATCAAAAACATGATGCCATAGACTCCTCACATTAATTATTATTCACAAGACGCCCCATGAAACAATCCTTATATTCTTACTAATATTTATATGGAGGTCATCCATGAATCATTCCTAACATGACTTTTTGAGAGAGTAGAAGAGACTATAATCAAAGTTAGATACGAGTTACAATGAGATTTATCAGATGTTATATATGATGTATTTAGATATGTGTCACAAAATTTGTGAGCATATATTTGATTAATATTTTATTAATCACCTTATAATATTATTGAATTATTCACATTATAATATGAATGAATTTTATTTTAATTTTTTAGCATTTGTGATGCTTTTTGTGCATATTCATTTTTCAGCACTTTACTTTTCAACATATATGTATTATTTTATCATTATATATCACTTTAATTTTATAATTTATTTATATTATGTATCACCTTTGGGTTTTAATTTATCAAAATTTTATTTTTATTTCTTGCTAACCTCTATATTTTCCAAAATCATGTGCGAGATAAAGGAAATAAGGCACACATAAGAATGTTATAACTTAAATTAGTCCATACATGTAGCATGCCTAAATATAATGGATAGATAATATGATAAAATATAACCAATCCATAATTAATTTTCACCCCAAATAATTCTAATAACAAGGTAAGTGTGAGCTTAATATAACAAAAAAAATTGGCAAAAATGATAACCTAATAGTGATAACCTTGACAAAGTTAATGTGATTTATGGGATGAAAATGGAGGACATTATGACCCTAACAAATAGATGGAAAATTTTGTAAATTTTTTTAATAGATAACATTAAATGGAATACCATATTAATTTTCATAATAATGATGATAAATGATTGTAAATCAGCTACCAAATGACACACAAGGTTGTTTGCAAGCCTAAAAAAGGTAGAAACCTAGAGAGTTAAAGAGAGAAGGATGGAATGTTATAATTAAGTTTTTAATATTTATTAAGATTCAAATAGATATTTCTTAGGTTATGATTTATTCACATTCCTTTGAGAATGTTTTAATCTATGTAATATTGAGATAATAAGAAATGGAATGTTGTTTGTATCTTTGTTATAATTGTAGAAGGTTGTCAAATGTTTCCCCTATTGGTTGTATGATTTACTTAGATTTAATGATGTGTTTAGGATTTATTATTATAATTACATACTTTTTTCCATGAATTTATATAGAAATATGGTAAATTATCTAATTACTAGTGTGATGCCTAGTGGCATACAATATAATGTAGACTTTACCATTGCATACAACTACCTACAACCTACCTTAGTTCCACTATATGTGCTTTGAGTGAGTGCACAAGGTCCCATTTCATGATATATCAGTGTAGGATTCAATTTTTTAAATTTTTAATAGCACTTTTTAAATAATGATCTCATGACAAATAATTTAGACTAGACTATAACCCAACATTTTGGTTATGTTGACATGACATGTTAAATTTTATTACTGAATTGGTCGACAATGGATTAGAGAACATGATAATTTAGATAACTAATTTAATGCACCTATGAGTTACATATAGGTTAAAAATTGAAAATGGAATGAAATCATAAAGTTATAGGAGGATAAAAAATTTATCATGAGGGGACTAGATGAGCATGAGCTTAGCAAGATAAGAATACTAGGTTGAATATAAAGTGATTGCCAAAAAGGACCCTAGGTAGTGAAGAGAGTCTAAATATGGAAGTATCTTGATTAAATACACAATAAATGCATGATATGAAGGATAATATTACATAATTTTCACTCTATTGATATATAAATGTTTACCTTTAAGTTGGAATAAACTCCAAAAGATGAAACTAAAGTACTTGAAGAAAAGTACATTTGAGAAAACACTACTGAAGGGATGCCTATTTTAATTAATACCTAAAACATGTGCTTGTGTATGTTTTTATTAAGTAATAAAACTTCAACAAAATATTTAATAAATCTTATGACATTTTTTTTTCATTTCCTATTTTTGGGTTAGACTAGTATACGATATATTTTTGGCGAAATACTTATGCACCTTTGATGTAATAATATATGTTCACCTCATATTTCAAGTTAGATGAATAAAGTGAGGAATTTAATTTATTAACCTTATACCAAACATCTAATTTTTATGGTTAGTGATACTACATGATTATTTTAACCTCTCTCATTAAATGATAGATTGTTAGGTAGAGTAGCTTAAAGGTAGTAAATTTGAACCTTGGTGACAATTGTAATGACATATTATCAAGATTTATGATGGAGGATAAATATGAAGATAATAGAGAAAAAAATTATGTGTTGGAGGACCAAATTCATTATTTAGTATTGGGTGTAGAAGTGTAAATTAAAAAATAAAACACCAAGTATGGAAAAACCTAGAATGGGATGTGAATAATTATAAGGAAAGGTGTGAGTATGGGATTGACTCAATATGAATGAACTATGGAATAAGGAGTCATAAAAATAAAATGGAGGCATAGTGCCTAAGAATTTAGAAGACAATGGTTGTGAAATGAAGCATGAAAGAGGAAGTGAAGCACAAATCTTAGGATTAAGAAATGTAAGAGTACACTTGATAAAAATCCCATAAAAAATGGGTAACCACACATAACTACATCACTTCCAAGGATGATGTAGAGAAAAACTTTACCTTTTATTAAAACATGTTATGAAATGAGTATAATAAGAACACCAAATAAAAAATCACAATGGTGAAGGATAAGTGGTTATAATCATATCATAAGGTACATAAAATGGAGCCTAATATTTTATGCAAATGAAGGACATATAATAAGAGATACATGAAAAATTTTGGGGAAAGGAATTTCATGAGTGGATTTTATTTCATAGGAATGAAAAATAAATCATAGGATATATATAATTTTAATGCAAGGAAATGCATCGAAAGAGTGTAGTGCCTAGGAATGCATGACATAGGATTATAGGGTAAGGAAGTGCACTATTAGAGTTAAACACGTAGATACATAACTATTGAGATGCATGAAAAATGAATACAATGGGAAGTTATCATGAATTCATAAATTGAAATCAAGGTGAATGTAACACTAGAATTAATTTTTTTTAAGCTAGAGCAATTAATTTTAAATAATTTTCAGCACTAGGAGTTGAAGTGAAGATCATCACACAAATAAACCTAAGTTAATATAAGTGTAGACATCAGGAGTGTTTAGGATGGATAAAATAAATAAATCATGCTTGATGTAACTAATATTAATCCTAAAATCACTCAAAATAATAAATAAGAGTAAGGCACCATGGGGAATAAATTAGTGGTTATCCCAGGATGGACAAAAATAATAGCATAGAGTAATGTTGACCCCCACATGCACCCAAAGCATGTGTGATCCAAATGTAGAAAGGCATACATAATATATTTTTAATTGAGACCAATTTATATGTTTATCATATATGATAATAATAGATGAAGAGCTTGAATTGAACCAACCAAGACATCATTCATGTGTTCCTCCTCCCCCTAATGTTTTCATCAAGTTAGATGTGAGCCCAACATGACAGTCAAACATTCATTGGAAATGACAACATGATAGTGATAAAAATATCAAATTTAGTGTGATTTTTAGGACACAAATTATGAAATTTATGACCCTAATAAATATATTGAAAACTACAAAAAAATTGCGTAGTAGCTAACATTGAACAAAATGCCACATTAATTGTCAGAAAGACAAAGAACATTAACTACAAATGAGTTTTCATATGACACACAAGGTTATATGAAAGCATATAAAATTTAAATACCTAGAGAGTTATAAGGAGAGGTAGATGGTTATCATGTGATAACAAAGTGTTGTATAATTTTTAGGAGTCATAAAGAGTGCATAGGTGATTATTATTTCAAGTACATTTGAGCATGTTTTAATCCATGTAGTCTTGTGTTGATAAGTAGTGTAATGACGTTATTATCATTATTATGACTATATAATGTTTTTATGTGATTCCCATGTTGGTTAGATGATTTAATTATATTGAATAATGTGTTTTGAATTTTTTCATATAAGTGTATACTTATTTCCATGCATTTATATAGATATATAGTAAACACTATAAGTACTAGAGTGTCTACCTAGTGGTGTGGGAAATAGTGTATAATTTAGTATTGTACACAAATAACCTTAACCTACCTTAGTTCCACTCTCTAAACTTTGGATGAGCACCCAAGGTATGCTTATGTGATATTATAGTGAAAGAGTTGATTTGTTAAATGTTGAAGAGAATAGTTGGATTAATGCACTTATGACAGAGAGTTTAAACTAGATTATAACCCAAAATTCACTTAGTCCTTTTTATTTTTTTCCCATGTTTACTTTTTCCCTCTTTTAGAATAAATAAAATTTCAATATGATTTGTTATAGATCACTTGTAGGTTAGTATGGATTCCCTAGTAACATGAATATCATAACATATCCCTATCCATTTTGAAGCATTATATTCCCTCCTTATGATCAGCTATAAATATATTTCTCTTCATAACACTTTTATTTCATGGTTGGGTCTTACAATGTGCCCATATTTCCCTTATTCCATTTCACTTAAGGCATATATTGGTTAGTTTGTATATTTCATAATTACCCATGGGAAAGTATAGGAGTATTTAGGAACCATGGTATTTAGGTCCTCTATAGTGGCCAAGCATAAGATATCCTATTTTAGATATTTTTTCATCCATGTTTGTTTTTATGCATATGTATAAAGGTGAAACAAAAAAATCCAAAATAATTACTATAACATAAAATTATATCACAAAATTTAGATCACAAAAAAAAACATGATCTTGTATATACTAAAATTAAATATTTATAGCATCTTAGTCTTGTATGTTTGATAGTTATTAATCAAAGCTCTATCCTTTAGTTATATACCTCCCTATTTTCAAAAATATAGCATTTACCATCTCACTATGCCTGAATTACTTATCTCTTAGTCCAATACATATCATTATGATGAAATAGGTCTCTTATATTACACAAAATGTTTAAAACTTGCTAAACATCTTTCACTATCAGCTTTGGATCTAAACTTGTTTTCTGGCCTTCTAGACACTACTAGCCATAAAGGGACATTAGCACTGATGGTAGTGTCTAAATCATTATATAATGTAGAGTATACAAACTTAATATAAATTAATAATGATTCAAAACTTATGTTTTGGCCTATTTGTATTATTGAACCATTTCATGAGATGTTTTCAAAAGGTGTCCTATAAATACAAGCCAGCCTTCTCATTCTTCATCTAACAAATACCAATAAAACACCTAATAAAACTAAATAAATAAATTATTCTATTATTCTATTCTTACCTATTCATACCCATTTTCACATCAATCATATAAGAAGTAATATTATAGGTCTAAATCATTCAAAGAGTAACCCAGAGAAATTATTATCAAATTATAATCTATATCACTACATGTATCATTATGTAGCATATTTCACCCTTATGCACACACTTTCCAACACATAGTTAATAAATTCATAAGTTTAAGTCTCTCCTTAGAGAATTGCTTATGAAGGTATCACCCATTAATATAAGGGTCATTGGTGTAGCTCAACATCATGAACCTATTAACCCATTTTTAGGAAACTCATTCCAAGGGTGAATAAGGGTGATGATCTATGGTTTTATAAATAATTGAAGAGTGATATATTGTATCCAAAATACAAATAAATAAATATAAAGGTGATATAAAACCGAAAATAGTGAAATTAGTAGCATCTAGATCTAGTAATTGTTCTATATTGAACACATATGTCATAATCAGGCACTAGTTTCTAGATATGAATGTAGTTTATGTAGAAATAACAGTAAAATTTATATAATATAATGATTAATATATAATATTTATCCTACATATTATACACTTGCTTTACTCCATATCTTCTTTTGGATAGGAAACTAGCCAAGTACAATTGGTCCTTATTTATTGTAATATCTTTCAGTAGTTGTACTTTACTATTTTTAACAATCTTAGTTGTATAGATTCATAATATTGTTTATGTAAGTTTTATATTAATTGGATTGTTATATATTATTTTATCACCCTTGTGTTATAAATATTTGTATATTCTTAGCTATATACCCCAATATATAAATTTAGGGTTAAACATTTGTTTAAATTGACCCTTGGTCTCCAAACCCTAAATTGGCCTAGGGTTTCCCAATTTACTATTTTCTTAAATTTTGATATTTGATTTCAAAGTTTTAGAATTTTAAAAAATATAATTTATTTTTCTAAAAACATGTTTAATATGGATACATTCATTAGTTAATTCATTATCTAGTATATAATAGTCATGGTTTGTTATGTTAAATTAATCAGTGATATAATCAAAATAAATAACACAATCAAGAAACAACAAGAGAGTGTTTTAAAATAAGACCAAACTTTTATCTCTCTGTAAAACTCTTTTTGTCATAATATAGATTTTATTTCCCAATGTTAACATACATGATCCCAACCATTCATCCCTCTTAGATCATATTCAAGTGAAAAATACCATTCCACTCTCATTATTCACCCACATCTTATATTGGATTATATTGACCACATTTTCACTACATGAAAAGGTAAGGGTTATCAACCAATATCTTAACCTGTTAATATACCATATGTTTCTTCCCAACCTAAACTAGTGATTACGAGTAAAGGATATGATATTATTAACTAATTATATAATGCACATGCTAAGATTTCAATTCTCTAAAATTTTAAATAATCTACTATATATAATGATATATTATAGAAATAATTCATGAAACACAAGTAATAATTTATATATAACCATCCTAATTTGCATATATCGTTCAAGATCTCAATAAACAATGTGAATCTCATTACCTTTGATTGAAAATATTTACCATCAAAAGATATTATTAACCAAGATTTTCCTATATCCATACAAGTGAGCATGTATATCAAGGGAATAAAAATGGTGTTATTTGATAATGGATTTAATCTAAATATTTAAAACATAAATTTATTAACCATTATGGTTATCAACACCAATCTTCTTTAAAAATCAAACATGCATATTAAAATATTTCATAATTCGCATAGCCATCCAATTGGACAAATCACATTAGAGGTGACATCAGTAATAAAAATTATTCCCACTAAATTTTAATTTATGTCTCAATTATTGCATTATAACTTACTCTTTAGTATACCTTGGATACACATAATGAAGGTTGTCCTATATACATTACATTGATATGTCAAATTCATACATGATGGGACCTTATTGATAATTATTATTGATGATGAACCTTTAAAATTTTGTAAAAATGTTACACTATAACATAAAAGGGGCTCCAAATCTCATACAACCAAATAAATACATTCCAATTTAAAGCATACTCACTTATGAGATGGGTGAATCAAGTAAAACAACTCATTCACCTCAAGATGTTTATAAATCACTAACTATTGAGGTACACATGGATACATAATTAGATCAAAAACCATTATTTAAGGTATACTGCCAATTTTTTTCCTCTTAAAAGATAGGAACAACACAACATAATACCAAACATAACTCATATGATCATGGATAGATATTGGTATCCATTAAATCATGTAATGCATAACTACATCTGCTAAGAGACTTTAACAGATGCAAGCCAATAATTTAGAATCCTAAAATCCTAATTTATTTGGCTAGCACTTAGGATTATTTCACAATCTTTCACCAAAGAGATACTACATTAATGACATGAAGACAACCATCAACTTCTTATTTTATATTTTCTCAAGTTAGTGGACTCTATGTGTCTACCTCGAGTCTACTCAAGCCTAAACTTCTTATGCATTGGGAATTTACACTTGGTAGTTACCTATGTCATTAGAACCATGGAGATATTAGGGTATTATCCCCCATTGGATAATTTTCCCATGATGCAGGTATTCTAAGAACCCTATGCAATCATCTCTAGGTTTGTGGGCTTCTAGGATGATACCACATGACAACATCTCACTTGATCTCTAACCTAGAGGCTTCACACTTTACACTATCTTATTTGAGTTCATAGGTTGTCATGATGATGCCACATGATAACATCCTTATTTCTTGCTAGCCCAAAATTGACTATACATCATACCATGTTATTGTTAGTACCAGGTTAGTGGGATGCCAATTTGTGGCTTCCTTTGAACCACCTATCAAAATCATAAAAAATGATTAAGGAAAAAATAATCAAATGGCCCCAAACTCAAAGGGATAATAATTTGGAACAATGACCTACTTTTATAGATATAATGTAGAGACATTAGGGTATTAACCCCAATGACTTAGTCCCTTCAAGCATTTGTACTCCTGAATACCAGCCACTTGGTAGTTTTAAAGAACTCTAGGGCTTTAGAGGATTTTCCATCTAGCTAATATTTTAAGCTACAAATATGATACCACATGGCATCATCTAGAATTTTTTTAAAAATCCCAAAATTTGGCTAAGCTAAAATCTGAAAGAAATTCAAAGCTAAAATTGCTAAGTCAAGATAAGCACTATGTAAGTAAAACTATGTAGGGAATTCATAGAGTGGCTAAGTAAAAAACTACACAAGGTAATTTTCCTAATTGGATATGGGAAAGACAAGGTAAAACAAAGTGTATTCAAAATCATTATTTTACTAAGGCACAAGTCAAAATAAAATATGGACATGACTTAATGAAAGAAAACTTGACTAAGGCAATTAAAATGCATGTGTTAGTTATTCCTGACTATAAGATCTTGGTGGAATATTCATTCCTCATAATATACTCTACTGAGTTAAGGATGTATTAAAAAAATGATAGATAAATAAGGTGCTAAGTTAAAATATGCTTTCAATGCTAAACTAATAGTCTCATTGGTTTAGTTGAATATGTAAACAATCTAAGAGACTCATATTTTTATAGAAAACTCAATGGTTAAAAGGAATCCATTCATAACAAGGACTATTTTAAAGACTTAGATGAATGATCTGAATGGTAATTCTTAATGCACAATTCATTCCATTAAATTTGAGAGACAATAAGGGATTTACCTAACAAGTAAAATGCTTGACATCAAGGGGGTTGGTTTGTAGCAAGACTCTATATATCTATTCAATCTAGACTATCTTATGATAACATTAATACTTATTAAGGGTGATCTCATTCAAACATAAAGACTTCACAACTTGATATAATTATAAAAATAGAGCTAATATTTTATTAGAATTCTTGTTCATTTACTAGATGGTCTTATTACAGGAAGGTTTTATAGTAGATAGTTTATTCAACTTCTAAGACCAAAGGGAATTTTCACAAGGCATCATTTTTACCCCAAATAAAATCACCATTAACATTTAAACAAACTAACTTATTTTTATTCCAATAATAAACTCATGGATATTTATTTGAGTTTCACTCATATTTGCACAAGCTCAAACATTAGAATCATAACACCTTCTGATTACAAAGGGAGACACAAATCTTATAAAAAATCCATTCAAGACAAATATTTAATAAAGGAAATCAACCTAAAAATTTTAATTAAAAGATTCCAAAAGGCTAAATAATATTTTATACATATTGGATCCCTTCCAAGTTCTTATAATCAAAGTATTCATAATAGATACAACTTAGTTTAACATTGAAGTTTTAATAATAGAAAATAAATATTTTAATCAATAGTTGGAATTTATCCAAAATCTATCTTTTGAAAATATATTATGATTATATTGGCTACTAAAGCATTAATAATAAATTAGATTCATCTATTTATTAACATAAGTGAGAGATACATCTCTTAGTCTGATTAAATACATAAGAACTAAGTAGTCTTAAATGGGGTTCCACGTCCATTCCCCAAGCATATGCTATCCATTAAAAATAATTCTCACTACCCAACCTTTTTTCATCACTAATCTACTAATATAGACACCCTCAAGCTTGGGACTCCAAACTTTTAGCATGTTTATATCACCTTGTGAGGGCATGGGTGGATATCTAAGTAATGGTGTTTCACTCAAGGGAGGGATCATGCACCACCTACATTTCTATCCCTAGTTCTTATCCAAATAGACTTCCAATCTAAAATATAAATCAAACAAGCATTCAAATGATTATTCAAGTGAAACAAAACATTCATGAATATAATATTAGTAGGCAAGGTCTTATAACATAACAAGGCCCACCAAAATATTATATTAGTAAGAGGATATCTCACTATATTGATTATTTACAATAATCATGTGAGGGTTAAGCAATCTACCATCATGTCTCATCACAAAAGGGATTAACAACTTCGACCATGACATTCATAGGATGGTTAAGAATTCTACCACCATGCCTAACATAGGAGGGATTTTCGTTCTTCCACCATGAAAATTTTGCTTAAAAAATACCACTACATTATGTCAAATCAACATTAATACACTTCAATTAGAAGATAAAACATCCAAGTCAAGCAAGGAGGAACAAAACCTTTTCCAATCCCTCAACTAGGAAAAGAACTACATGGCAGCTATTGCACAACCATGGCAAGACCAAAATCTAAGTAGAATAAATAAAATTTCCTTTTTCTCCTTTAAGCAAGGGTATAAATAAATAACTAGAATCATTTCATCCAAACTAATGAGGAAAAATCTTTACAAGGCCCTCGAATGGGCAAGCACTACATGGTGGCCAATTTTTAACCATGGGAAAATAATAAAATAAGAATAATAAACCAAGTGGTCTTATCACCCTAAAAAAAGAATAATAATAAAATAATATATCATTTCATTCCAAATGAATATCATAAAACATAAGTTAAAAGGAAACCCACCTATCGACCTTTAGACTACCTGGGCACTATCCTCTAGCTATCTAGACTCGAATCTCCTAACTAGTTGATCCTATCTACTACTTATCCTTATCCTATTCTAAGTCTAATGATTTTCAAACTCAAATAATTACTTAACTAAAGGAGTTTGACTCTTACACATATACATATAATTAATATCCAACCATTGGCTAATTTCCAACCCATTTCTCATTATGAGACATTCTTTCCCATGTTCCATTAAGGCACAAGGAAAATTAACATGCTCTTGTGGTTTCTCACTTGATCATGATACTAAGGAAATCAAAGGAATATTTGATAATTAGATACTAGACTTTATATATTTTGGCTATGATATATTTAGGTCAATCAAAAATATGTTCAACCAACTAGGATCAAAGGCTCTCTACGTATCAAATGTTGCATTTGCTACGTGGTAGACTACGAAAATAAATACTTATCAAGGGTTTAGGACAAATTAAAACTAATTAGTGATATAGCCATTTTTGGTATAGTCTCATTCCTTCATTATCCATTTACCTATTCCTACACACTTGATGAACACATCAAATTTCTCTAACCTAATAGCTGAAGCTATGGAATTTAATCAAACAATACATTTTCACTCAATTAATCATAGAAATCATGCATGGAATATCAACATACATAAGGATAATTTCATATGGTTCAATTCATAAGTAATTTCCATTTCATAATCTTAGAATCAATGATTCAACATGATTTAAGTCACATATCTCATATACATAATTAAATTTCATTAATAGACATTGCATAAGGAAATGTAAGAATGAACGATTATTTCTAAGTAATCAAAACATGATTGATAATAGGTATTTATAATGGTTTATAACACATGGAAATCCTTCATAAACCTTTCATTTCTCATTAGGATGTGATATAACCACATAATTCCATAGTTAGAACATATAAGTCATAGTTTCAATAATCCTTCCAAATATGAGCACTATACAAAATGGGGATTTACATCACCCTCTCTTTATGAAAACTTCTCCCTAGAATTCATTGAAATAGGTTATGATACCAAAACCTCAAAGGTGAATACTCTTCCCAAGTTATTTTTGATTCATCATATTTATCCCATTAGATCTTGACCTAATCTAGGTCTCTACCTCAGAGTGTTAGAGTTTTGCATGCTAAAATCTTGATGAGATTGATCATCACTTAATGCTTAGCTTGGTAGTTATCTATTGATGTATAAATTATATGACCTCATCCCACATCACCCACCATCTTCTCTAATCCTATATCCTTCTACCTATTGGTAACTGATGGTTCCAAAGGACATTCATTTGCATAATGATCAAGTGATCCACAAGTAAAGAACATAACCTTTCACTAGTTTCACCCAAATGTGGATATAGATAATCTTGGTTCCAAGGATGTTATTGACCTTAAAGGTCTCACTTATTTTGGTTGTTGAGTCTGCATAATCCTAGTTTGTTGAGATTTTTGAGGACCAACCTCACTTCATCTTTGGTGGTCATTTTAAAACTAGTGCTCATTCTGAATATGTCTAGAATGGTTACTCTCATGTTGATTTTTTTGGGGTCTAAATTTGGATTTCATTTCTCCCCAACCTCCCCTAGGTGTAGGTTGCACACCTTATGACCTCGAATCATATTAGATTAAAATTTTCCATGTAATGTTTCTCAGGAATCATGAGTCTTTACATAAGACTCCTTAGCCAAGTAGGCCTTTTCAATTGTTAATTCTAAGGTTTTAGGAGATAAATTGTGAACTACACCAATCAGCTCAAAATTTAGGCCTCTAATGAACTTGTTCACTAGATTGTCGCATCCATGTAATGTAGCAAATATATTATCAAAATTAGGAAATGACACTCATATTATGTCATTGTGCCACTCCCTTGTCAAAGGTCATGAAATTAATCCACCTTCTTCTAAACATAATGAGGGGATAGGCAGTATGATTTTAAATGCTCTTAAAATAATTCCCAAGTGAGGGAAGTTGGTGTCAAGTGGATCTTATGTTCTTCTCCTTCACACCACATCTTTGTTATATCCCTAATAAGATGGGTGCCAAAATAGGCATTCTTGTTGGATTCATAATCATATAAGGTAAAACATCCTCTAATGCTTGCCAACCAAGATTATAAGACAAATCCTTCCTATATACAATAAAACATAAGAGGGTGTATCCTAATGAAATTTTTCACTAAATCTATAGACATATGTCTAAGAGGATAGTATATGTCTCATATCTCCCATAATTCATCATGGTGATGAAATTCATCTCTATCACCCTCAAAATGGTTTATTAGAGGACTCCTTTATCTCTATTGTTCAACCAATATTTTTTCATCCTAAGAATACTATGGATAGTTCCTCTTCACCTCTAGTAGTGATATTGGTAGTCTCTCCTACAAAATGTCCTGCATCTATTGTATATATAAAAGGAGTTGGGATCTAATTTCATTCAGTCCCAACTAAATGGGAGGCTCATGATCATTAAAGTAATTATCACCCTGATGTGATCGACATCCTCCTCTCATTATACATACCAATAGGTAGACATCAAAACTAATGTAAAAACTAGAAAGCCAAAAATAATTCAAAAATACCTAGAGCTCCTAATGTAGTAACTCGAGATCTGATACAAAAATGTCATGTTCATTTTTACTCCTAGAAGATAATCATGACACATCATAATACTAAATATAACTCTAATCATTAATAGATACCAATAGATCAACCTTACAACATATAACTTCATCTACTAGGATATTTTAATAGATGTAAACTAATAATTTAAAAGTCCATAATCCTTATTTGTTTAGATAGCACTCAGGATTATTTCATGAGCCTACACCAAGGAGAGACCTTTTTAATGACATGAATATGAATGTCAATTTCCTATTTAGTAGTTACTCAATTTAGTATATTCCACATGTCTGCCTTGAGTCTGCTCAAGCTTAAACATTCAAGTTGTTGGGCACTACCACTTAGCAGTTTCCTATGTCATTAGAACCACATAGGTATTAGGGTATCAACCCTCATTATATAGTCCTCCCATGATCTAGGTATTTTGATGAACTTGTGTAATCTTCTTTGATTTTTTGGTTTGTTGTGATGATGCCATGTGGTAACACCCTACTCACCCACTAACCTAGAGAATTTGCACTTTACAAGGTCTTTTCCAAGTTCAAGGGTTATTGGGATGATGCCATATAGAAACATCTTGATTTATTGATATCTTGACATATAATATACATCAAACCATGATATCAATACTCCCATGTTAGTGTGATGGTGACATGTGTCTTCCTCTGAACCACTTGTCAGAGTCATAAAAATTAACTAAGGAAAAAAAATCAAAGGACATAAATGCAAAGGCATAATCCTTCAAAATAATGACCTATGTAGATACATGGAACTCATAGGCATGGGGGTATTGACCCTAATGACTTATTCCTTCTAATATTTTGTGCTCCTGGATGATGCCACTTAGTAGTTCTACAGAACTCTAGGGTATTAGAGGCTTTACTATATATATAATCCTTTAGGATTATAGGATGATTCCATTTGGTATCATCTGGCCTACTTTAAAAAATATTAAAATTTAGCTAAGGCAAAAGATGAAAGACACTTAAAGCTAAAGATACTAGGGTAATATAAGTAATGCGTAAGCAAAACTATGTAGAGAATTCATCTAGCAGCTAAGGAAAATGTTGTGAAAGGTAAATTACCCAGATTTATTTGACTAAGACAAGTCAAAACTAGATACAATAAAATTCATGATTTGAATAAGGTGCAATCCAACATAAAATGTTGAAATGACTTAATGAAATAGAACTTAGTTAAGGCAATAAAAATGCCTGCATTAGCTACTGTTGACTATAGGATCTAGGTAGAGTATCCATTCCTTAGAATAGATTCTATTAATTTAAGTTTGTATCACATAAATTATAGATAAATAACGTTTCAAGGTAAAATATGGTTTTGATTCTATACAAATATTCTCATTAGTTTAGATAAATATGCAAACAATCTGAGAGACTAATATTTTTACACAAAACTCAATAGTTAAAATGAATCCACTCATAATGAGGATTATTTTAAAGACTTAGCTAAATGATCTGATTGGTAATACCCAAGTCACAATTTATTCCATTAAAGTGGAGAGGAGTAAAATATATTTATTTAACAAGTAAACACTTGACATCAATGTCATTGGTCTACATAACCTTCTAAAAGCATTAATCCTTAACAAGGGTGACCTCATCCAAACCTAAAGGCTTCATGCCTTGATATAATTATAAAATTATATCTACAATTATATTTAAAATTATTGTTCATTTACTAAATGGTCTTGTTATAGGGAGGGTTTATAGCAGGTAGTTTACTCAACTACTAAGACAAAAGGGACTTCTTACAAGGCATCCTTTTTACCCAGAATAACATCACCACTAAGACTTAAATAATCTATCTATATTGTTATTCCAATAAAAAAATCATGGCTATTTATTTGAGTTCCACTCATATTTGTACAAGCTCAATCAATTGAATTGAAACACCTTATGATTAAAAAGGGAGACATAATGCTTATAAAAAAATCCATTAAATACAAATATTTAAGCAATAAAATTAGTATGTAAATTTAATTAAAAGAGCCCAAAATGCTAAATAATATTTTATATATATTAGATCCTTCCCTAGATACAACTTGGTTTAACATTGAAGTTTCATTAAATAGAAAATATATATTTTAATCCTGGTATGATCCACACTTGTAATAATTGTAAAATATGTAGAATATAATGTATATTAATATAGAACAATAGATAATGGTAGACCATTATGTCCAAATATTCAATATATGTAGAAATAAAATACCCTTAAGGTAGGGCAACACCATACAATACTCTTTTAGGAAGGAATAACTCCACAATGTCTCTTCAAGGGGACAACTTCTAATATTCTCTTATAATAGAAGACTCAATGCTTACTTCCCTCTTATAAAATGATAATCATATCCTTTGTATATACCTTTATCTAACAATGGATGGGTAACCTCCTAATCCCAATATAGGTTAACCATTACCCAATGCACTAATTCCACAAGTTACTCCATTATCTTAATATATTGGACCCATATAATGAACTAAGGTGATGTGTGCCACATGTTGGCATCTCCATCAACCTATATAAATTAATATATCATATTCCTAGGTACATAGTATTCCTTCCCTCTTTGACATGTTTCATCCACAAAACATAGGAAGAAACTAAATAATGAATGTGCTTCAAATCATTGCATACTTGTCTCTAATTTGGATCATCTATCCATCTATATGTGCTCTTGGTAGGTGATAGATCTCCAATATTGTTTCCAAATTCCATTTTTCTGCTCTAATTCTATTCATGATCATAATTATACTACTTTGGTGTCCATGCATAATTATTCCTCTTTTGATTCCATGTACCATATTCCACTACACTACTTTGATTCCATCCATGACCATAGTAGGTATTTTTCCATACATAGTCATAGTGGTTTCCCCATTCATTTCATGTTTCATAGGCTATCACATTGCTCTAATTCCATACTTGACCATAGTATTTATTCTTTGGCTTCCATGCATAGCCATAGTGATTGGAAATATGATTTCTTATATATCCAAAATGATTATTGTTATGACACTCCTTCACCTGGATCCATTATTATTTCCTCTCATGATGATGTGGTTGTCTATATACCTCAACTTTTTCTAATAATTTGAAATTATCCACCTTTTCTTATACCTCTTCCACCTTTTCCTTCTTTGTCTCTTGAGTAGATGAAGTGTTCATTTTTTATTATAGTGTGTCTTCATCTATGTCATCTAAATCTTCTTCATGCTCTTCATCACTTATTTCAATCTCATCTTCATGATCTACCTTCATAGTTATTGGTGCCTTTCCTACTATTATATCTTGTAAGGTGACCATTTTCCTATACCAAAACTTCATGAAATTTTTCTAAACATTAATATTGATTGTTCCCAAAATCTCTAACCATGGATATCCAAGAACCATATCCACATCATCCATATCCAAAGCATAAAAAATTGAATGCAAAACATATTTTTTTCAAAATGAGCTTCAAATCTTCAAACACTAGAATATTCTTACCATCTACATGAAAATCCTTGATATTCTTTGCTTGAACATGTAGATGCTTGGCCAGTTCATGTTGATGAAGTTATACTTGCTGGTAGATTTTGCGGACACAACAAACTTCTTCTTTTGAATGCATCCATGAAATTGAAAAATTGACTCAAATTTACTTGGATCCAAATTATTTGAACCCTTATCATCTAATTATTATTCTTTTTATTTGATATCCTCTACCTCTCCTTCTACACCATCTATAATCTCCTAATTATCATTATGCTCAATTTCTAATTTTTCATGATCACTTGCAGGTTTTTCCTCATTGTCATTATTTTCTTCCACTAATTTTGCTTCTTCATCATCTCCATTATCTTCTTAATTAATATTATTATTTTCTTCCTCTTCTTCATCATCTTTTTCTTTTATATCCCATTGATCTAGGAAGACCTATTCCATTTCTTCCCATGAAGAATACCTTTTCACAAAGCTTAACTAATTAAACCAATGTTGTGTAGACCCAGACAAAGAAAGAGAAAAAAATTGCCACAAATTTTTTTGATTATTAATCTCTTTAAAAATGAACCACCATTCTCTAGCATTAATATCATCCTTCCCTAAAAATAATTACAGCTTCATGATCCACATAAAAAAACTAGGGTTAACGAAATACCCTAAAATGTCAATAAATCATTCAAAACTAATCAAATTAATCCCAAATTTTTAATGTAGCTTCTCCTTATGATAGTGTAACTTTAGTAAAAATTTTGTAAAAAAAATCCACAAATTTAGGCCTATAGAGTGATTATAAAAAAAAATATAAACTTGCAATAACTCACTCTAAATGACTAAAAAAAATATTAATAATTTTCTATAGATTGCTTGTATTATGATACCACACAAGTCACAATTTGAAATAAAAATTCCTTATATTTTACAAGATATGATGACATGAATAAAAACCCTAAAATATCAATAAATCCCTCAAAATGGATCATAAAGGATCATTTTTTTTACTGATACTTCCTTAAAATACTATTCATATCCAATAAAAAATTGTGGAAAAAATCGTAATGGATTGAAATATATTGACAATTCCAAAAAACAAGGTTTCATTCCATACAAATTGGCCAAATCAAAGCTATGATACCACTTGGTATGATCCACACTTATAATAATTGGAAAATATGAATAATATAATGTAAATAAATACAAAACAATAGATATTGGTAGACCAAGATGTCCAAATATTCAATATATGTAAAAATAGAATAACCTTAAGGCAGGGAAGCACCATACAATAACACCATACAATACTCCTTTAGGAAGGAATAACTCCACAATGTCTCTTCAATGGGACAACCTCCAATATCCTCTTATAATAAAATACTCAATTCTTAATTCCCTCCTATATAATGAAAATCATATCCTTTATATAGAACTCTATCTAACTAATAATGTATGGGTAACCTCATAATCCTAATGTAGGTCGACCATTAGCCAATTCACTAATTTCACAAGTTACTCCATTATCATAATATATTGGACCCATATAACTAAGGGGATGTGTGCCACATTTTGGCATCTCCATCAACCCATATACATTAGTATATTGTATCCCTAGGTACATAACAAATCCATAGTTGGAATATTATCCAAACTCTATCTTTTGAAATAATATTACAAGCAAGATAACGAATAAAGCATAAATAATACATCATATTTGTCTATTTATTATCATAAGTTAGAGATAAATCTCTCTGTATGATCAAATATATAAGAACCAAGTTGTATTTAACAATGTTCCATATCCACTCCCTAAGCATCTATTGGCCATCATAAGGAAGGCTCACCACCTAACCTTTTTTCATCATTAAGCTAATACTCTAGACAACCCTGACCTTGAGACTCCCAACTCTGAGCATGTTTACATCACTTGGTGAAGGCAATGCTGGATATCTAAGCAAATATTTTTCACTAAAGGGATATACCATGCACCACCTATAGTCATATCTCTAGTCCTTACCCAGAGAGACTTCTTATCCCAAATACAAAACAAACAAGATTTTAAATGATCATTCAAGTGAAGTAAAATATTCATGAATATAATATTAGATGGTAAGGGCTTATAACATAATAAGGTTCCCTAAAATATTAGAGTAGGAAGAGGATATCTCTTTTTATTTCTTCTTTCCAATATTCATTGGAGGGTTAAACAATATGCCATCATGTCTCATCATGAGAGGGATTAAAAAATATACCATGACATTCATATGAGGGTTAAGCATTCTACCACCATGCCTACCATAGGATGTATTTTCATTCTTCCACCATGAAGATGTTTCTAATAGACCACCACTTCACTATGTCACAAAAATGTTAATACACTTCAATCAAAATCTAAAACATCCAAGTCAAGTGATGAGGAACACAACCTCTCCCAATCCCTCAACTAAGAAAATATCTACATGATGACTAATGCACAACCATGGAAAGATAAGAAGATATGAATAATAACCCAAGTAGTCTTATTCTCCTTTAATCAATAACACAAATAAAGAACCATAATCATTTCATCCAAACTAATGAGAACAATCTTTCCAAGGGCCTAAAATGAGTAAGCACTACATGGTAACCAATGTTCAACTATGGGCAAATAATATAATATGTAGAATAAACAAAGTGGTCTTATTACCCTAAAAGCAAGAAGAACAAGTAAATAATTTATCAATTCATTCCAAATGAAAATTATAAAACAAAATTCAAAAGTAATGCCACATATCAACCTTTAGACTACCTGGGCACTATCCTCTAGCTATATAGACTTGGCTCTCCTAACCAATTGATTTTATATGTTACTTTTCCTTCTCCTATGTTAAGTATAATTATTTTTGAATTGTAAAAGTCCCAAAATAAATGTTTTTGACTCCTATATATTAAAATTTGATCAATATCCAATCATGAATCACTTTCCATCCCGTGCCTCATTAAAAGGTGTTCTTTCTCATGTTTTATTAAGGTGCAGGGTGGATTTGCATGATCTTGTGGTTGTTTCTCAAACTATCATACCTATTTTCCCACTTGATATTATTACTAAGGAAATCAAAGGAAGATTTTATAATCAACCACTATATATTATATACATTAGTTACAAGATATTTAGGTTAAGTGACAATAAGTTATACCAACTAGGCTTAAATGTTGGCCGTCAATTAGACATTGCATCAACTAGGTGGTGGACTAGGTAACCAAATACTTAACAAGGGTTAAATATAGTTTTAAACTATTTAATTATATAACCATGCTTGGCATAGTCTCTTTCCTTCATTGTCCCTTTTATTTTCCTTCACACTTGATGCACACATTAAGTTCCTATAACCTAATAGCCAAAACTATGAAATTCAATCAAACAAGGCAATTTCAATCAATTAATCATAGCCAATCATGCATGTAATATCAACATAAATGAGGATAATTTCATATGGTTCAATGTATAAGTATTTTCCATTTCATAAGCTTAGAATAAATGATTTAACATGATTCAAGTCAATATATCTCATAAACATAATAAAATTTCATAATTAGACATTGCATAAGAAAATGTATGCATCATTCTTTCATAAGTAAGAGATTAAAACATTATTAATAATATGTGTTTCTCATCATTCCCAACACATGAAAATCCTTCATAAATCCTTGCATGTCTCAATATGACATGACTTAACCACATAATTTTATAATTAGAACATATAAGTCATAATTTCCTAGTCATCTTTCTAAAAATGAGCACTTAGAAAAGAATCCAATGATTCCAAAAAAAAAAGAAAAATAAAACATTTGATCATTCTTATTAGTTAATACTAAGTAAAAATATCCCAAGGTTTTAAATTACTATGATGGATGAACAATTGCAAAAACTAAAGTTTTATTCACTTGAGAATCTTTCATAGAACCTACTCACACCTATAGGTATTAGTACATACAAGTTAAATTCATCATCATAAGATACAAAGGCACATTAAGATAATAAAAAGGTAAAATTATTAGACAAACATGTAAATTCATGTTATTCAATCCATCCCTCTTGCCTGAAAACATTGAGTCAAACTTACATTGAAAAAATATAGATAAATCATGTAAATAATGTGGAGTCCTTTCATAAACATCCAAAACTAATTATATATCTCATAATAAAACAAGATACATTGAATATAAATATTTCTATGTTACTTTAGCATAAAATTAAATCTTTACCTCCTAATAAACATAGATCAAGAAATAAACTTGCCTAAAAAGAAGGATCACCATAATGCACTTATCATAGTATCATTATCCATGATAAAAATCATTATGGGGCATTATAAAGTAAAATTATAAATTATAAACATGATTTCTGTATGAAATTATACACTAGCAATAAAAAATACCTTTGATTTTAGATATTTCAATGGATAAGCATACAATGAGGCATGCTTAAAAATGTCTTAGACACAAAAAATTAACTATCACTACAAATATTAATGGAACTCATTGTGGACACATTAATAGTTAAACAAATAATCAGAAAAAATTATATTTTTGCATGTTTATGATTGTTGGGCCATGATATACATGATTTACAATGTCTCCCACTTTTTCCATAGTCCCTTGGATACATTATGCTACTAATAGCATGTGTACCGAAATTGGTTGATACAAAAATATGGGTAATGAACTAAAGATCAAACTTGACTCTCCAATTTTGGAAATATTGGTTAGTAGGCATGAAATCAATTATTAATAAAACAATTATGTACCTTTTTTACTAGTTTGAAAATAATGAGGTTTGTATTTCACATGATGGGTTTGATAATAAATCCACATTAGAAATTTACAAAATTAAATTACCATAGAACATTCACACATTGGAAATAAGAAAACATAGTAGGTTTTGGAAAGTAAAGGACCCATATATTGATGCCTTGGTCCCTAAGTTAGAATATTTAAAAATCTAAATCAAACATACTAAAAATATAAAAAAATATAATATTCAAAAAATATAATACCATTCAAATAATTTAAATATATAAAAATAGTTAGCATTCTCATATTTTATTAGCTCCTTAGCATCTATGTTTTTTTTATTTATGTTATTATATAACATATCATTTAATTCCTATACACACATATGTTACATGCATACTTTAGTGTGATACAAGAATACCTAGACACATAAGTTATGCACTTCCAGGTGTTGAACCTTTCCTTTACTCATGGCATATAGTATGTTGGGGCCATATGCTTATTTGATCATGATTGATACAAGTTACATAACCCTTATGATAATTTGTACATTATCATGTTGGAGCCTATTGTGAGAACACATGTCTATATCCATTCTTATATCTTTCATAATGTACTTGATATTCCATACTACATAAATTTTTTTAACACATAGATACAAGGACTAGTATAATATGCTTGTGTTAGTTGTTTATGTTTCTTTTATTCACATTTTCACTTTCTTAAGTGTATTACATTGATTGATATTGTATTTTTTATGGAACATTCAAATATGTTCCTTCCATGTTGGTCCTTATGCCATTACATGTGGATTATAAATTATAATATATCATTCCATGTTGATTAGACAATTCAATATGTCATCCATTTTGATTGTGCATCATTTGAACATGCCCCTTGTATGAAGTCTCCTTGGACCATTCCTTTGCATTAAATTGAGAGATCTTGTGTGTGTTCTTGATTTTTTTTTGATATTGTACTGTTATTATCTATACATTTCCATGATCTATAACATGCATCTTCATAACTTAATTTGATCACATAATATGGGCCTAATTGATATATCTAATTTGACATGGTATCCTTATATACTCCATGATTCATACACAAATTATAAATCTACCTTATCCTTTTGAGGTAAGGTATCTTCCATATTTTATTTCTCTAACCTCAAAATGGTGGGTATATAATTGGGGGCATGTCATAGAAGCATGAGCTCCACATTTTCATAGTTTTCAGATTTTAGTGGGGGCATGCCATAGAAACATGACCTCCACACTTAAACACCTTCTCAGTTTCCATATTTTAGTGTGGGCATGTCATAAAAACATGACCTCTATACTTACTCGAGTATCTCTAGAATTTGGTGGGGACATGTAATAAATACATGACCTCAACACTTTCAAAAATATCTAATTCATTTTCATGATTTGAATATACACTTGAGTTAGAATCCTATACATTGAACTAATTTTAAATAGATTTGAAACATGTTTTTTAGATTTATGACACATCTTCTCAGCTAATATATAGTATAGGTGCATATACCATGTTATTTCCCTAAAAATTTCAAAAAATACCAATTATACTCCTCACTATGATGCACCAATATCACCATGATGTACTATTATCCAGCCTTTTCTATAAAAATAGTTGGTTCAATTTATAGTTTCAAGTGATTAAATCATTCAGCCTCACCATATTTATAGTTTGGAGTGATTAAATCATCCAAACTCACAAGATTTATAAGATGATTTTATTAAATCACTCACCCTCACCAAATTATATATATTCGACTTGAGTTGTGTGATTAAGATACAATGATCTCAATGGTCACATCACAACTCATCCTTACACCAGATTGGGGGCATAGTACCTTCCAATATTCCTCTTGAGCTATCCTAAGTTTAGGTCTAAACATTTTCTAGCTCTAATGCTTCACAAGGAAGCATCTTTAGTAAGTTTAATCATCAAGAGGAAACATGGTTACATCGACACATGGTTTTACTCATTCCTTTCTCTCTTTCTATTGAAACATTTAACTCATTTAAAATTTTAGATTATATGCATTGATTTACACTGTGGGCTCAAAAAATGGTAAGGTGTGTTATACAAACATAGGTACTATTTCATTCCTCTAACCTAGTAATTTCATCATTATGCATTAATATATTTGGGGTGAGGGGAGGCGTAGGGAATGTAGATCCTAAAACTAAATATGTATAACATCTCAATATTGTACATTTTACAAATATCAATCAGGGATCTACCCTTCAGTTCTAAACCTCCCCAATGTTGAAAGGCTCAATTTTCAATCTCGTTATGATTAAATTATTATGTATTATCCCAATCCATATCATTCTAATTACCTAGGTCTCTTTTACTACATATAAATCTTATAACTTGATTAACATTTTTCACTATTAGTTTCATATCTAAACTTATTTTTAGCCTTCTAAACACTACCAACCATAGAGGGACACTAATATTGACAATAGTGTCTAGATCTTTATCTAGTGTCCAATAACCAAATTTCATCTAAATTTAAAATGATTTGAAACCTATGGGTCAGCATATTTGTCTTATTAAACCATACAATGATTTATTTTCAAAAGGAATGGTATAAATAAAAGTCTAAGCTTACTCATTCCTCATCTAGAGAATACTAACAAAACACCTACTAAAGCTAAATCGATAAGCTACATAAGTAATTTATTTTTACTTACTCATCCATATTTCATATTAAACATAGAAGTAATCATATTACAATTCTAAAACATTCAAAGATCATCCCATGAGGGATTTGTCAAATTAAAAAATAGATCATTGCATGCATCATCATATAGAATATTTCACCCTTATAGACACACTTACCCACACATAGGTGAGAACTCCATAAATATGAGGCACTCATTATATTATTGGATATGTATGAATTACCTATTGATAGATGGGTTTTTTTGGGGCATCTCGATAAATGAGCTCACTAACCTATTTTTTAGGAAACTCGTTCCAATTGTGAAGAAAGGTGAAGAGCTAGGGTTTGATAAATCAACAAAGAGTGACAACCTATATTCTAGATATAAATGCATCGATATAAAGGTGATATAAAACCCATAGTAATGAAGTTGGTCACATTCAGATCTATTCATTATTTTGTATTCTACACCTATGTCACACTATAAAACTAGCATTGAAGGTAATGTCTAGATCTAAAAGTAGTATCCATGGCCATAAAATTATAATTTATAGAATCTAACAACTGATCTAGAACAATGATCCTACATATTATAAAAAAGTTTCTAGTCTAGATATGCATGTACATAGTAAACCAACTAAGTACCATTATTATTTATTTATTATAATATATTTCAATAGTTATACTTTACTATTTTTAGCAATCTTAGTTTTATACATTTATAATATTATTTATAAAAAATTTATATTACTTGGCCTACTATGTATTAGTTTATCACCCTTATGTTATAATTATTTCTATATTCTTAACCCTATTCCCCACTTTCTAAATTTAAGATTAAATAGATCTTTGTTTCCCACATCTTTTATTCTAGTCAAAGCTCAAACTCCATAATTAGCTTTATGATAGCTCTGAGGTCCATTGGTGTGTGTTAGGCCATTATATTTGGGTAGGAAGTATCATTATACCATTAAATTAGTATATATTCCTAAATTTTAGTGTCACATGTCTTCTCACATAAGTACCCAATCTTTATAGTAGGTTGACAGCTCTATAAGGGGTCTTAAAGAGTGTAGAACATATTATGGGAAGGTAGAATCATTTTACTCTCATGCATATAACCTTCATGGTATTATCTATGGACTTCAATTGTTATCCCAAAAAAAAATTTCACTAGTTATAAGTGTCTTAGGTCCTTGATGTTGATAGTTCTTAGCCTTGCCTACTTGTATATAGTGTCTCATTCCCACTAAGGATTTCCACATCACCCATGTGTCACCTTGCATTCATTATTTTATCATATTTTAATTTATATCCCATTTATTGGTTTTAATTTTAGATGATCACATATGTATTGCATTATTATCCTACTTATTCCACATGACTTTCAATTTGTGAGTTGCAATGTAACACCTCAAGTAATGAGCCAGACCTTCCTCACAAACACTTTTCACCATTTTATTTCCACACCAACTCATTTTAATCATTGTATTGTAATTATGTGGTTGTGCTTTCCTACATCACATTTTAGAGAAAGAACTAAGTTTGAGTTGTCATTCTTTAGATATTTTTTGTTTTCATTTATCCATCATGTTCTTGTTTTATTGTTGTGTAATTCACTCATCTTACATGAAAAAATTTCATACTTCCATTGTTTATTTATATTTTGACATGATTTTATTAAAAATTGAATTAAATTTTATTTTCAATCATTTTTATTTTCTTCATGTTTGATTTGGCATGGTTATCTCATATGAGATTATATTATTTACTTACATATATTTGTTTGATTTTTCTTACATTGATGTTTCACTTACTTAAAATGTTTACATATCTCATCTTTTTTATGTGTTTTACATTCATTTTTTAATCATTTATTTCATAATTTTTCACATCTTTTGTTTTTTTTAAAATCTCCTTACTTAAGATGTAATTTTATTTCACTTCATTTTTGTCTTTTTTACCATGCATTTGCTCACTTTTGATAGAAAAAATAAAACATACATCATACATTATGACATTTTCCCATGACATGCTATTAAATAGTAATGTGTACTAAACATAAATTAAATTATAACATAAACATGTATATAACAACCCATGAGTCATATATATATATATATATATATATATATATATATATATATATATATATATATATATATATATATATATAATGGCTCAATTTTCTACAAATACAAACCGATACATCATATAGTACATCAATATGACTACATTTATGTACAAAATGATTAAAAATACATATCATTTTTAATATCCTCCACAATATGTCATCTCTACAAAATGTCAAACAATAAAGCACAATCAGATTTTGAGCCAAAACTTTAATAAAAATGCTTAAAATTTTCAAAACAAAAAAAATTACATTTTTCTCCCTTCTATATTAAATCGACAATTCTTATTTTTCTTCACCATCATCCATACCTTATACTATCACTTAGAACTTTAGTATACTATATCAACCATATACTATGGTATCATCCATATTTCATTTATATTTCATCAACCATGACATATGCCATCAACTAAGAACTTTTTTAACTACCTCAACTATCCCATATAGCATCA
>JARHVA010002235.1:1142500-1197500 GCA_037957365.1 Torreya grandis
TAATATTGGTCATTTTGAATCTAAATATCTTAACAAGGATAAGAATGAGAATGACAGAGAGCGCGATGAACATCATGATGATGATATGAAGTTTTATAAACCTGACAAGAACAAAAAGAGTTATAGGAAGTATAAATTCAAGAAAGGGTCATTCAAAAATAAGATAAGTTTCTATATCAAAGAAGATAGGATCTCCTTGGATGTAAGTGATACAAGTACATCTAATATTCATGATGATAGTAATGATCATGATAACAATGAAACTTTATTCATGCTTATAGAAATAGATAATAAGAGTTTTTTAGAAGGAATAATTCTTATGGATGATGAATAATCATATGAAAAATATATTTAATTAAACCTTGAGTTATAATTGGTGAGTGCCCTAGATGATTCAAAGTTTCAAAGAAGGAAGAATCAAAAACTAAGATCATTATTTAAGATTTATGAGGAACAAATCAATCTCTTTGTATAGAGAGTAAGTAAAAACACCAATGAACATGAATAGATCATAAAATAGTTATAAAATAATATTTAGATGATTAATACAAGTATTAAGACCATGGAGGAAAAATGCATCAATTTTGGAATAGAAATGGAGTCTTTAAAGGTAAAACTAGATTGAACAATAGTCAAATTGAAGACACATCAAAAATTTGAAAATAACACTGAAGTCCTTGGTGATATTTTAAATAATGAAAAGTATCCACATGATAAAATAGGTCTTGTATTCAAATAATACCAAAAATAAAATAAGGAGAGCCAAACCTCAAAGGAAAATAGACTATCAATAAGTGATGGTACTGATAAAGTAAAGACCTATGCATAAACTCTCAAATATGACACTAAAATTGGTCAACAATATGTCGAGAAGAATGTGAATCATTTAAGAGATAACAAAGGTAGAGGTGTATCATTCAACATTATACAAACAAGGTATGTAAATACTTTCAATGGTTACTATTTCTCATGCTATCAATATAGATATAGAGCTATGGATTATAGACATCATGCTAGAATCAATTCATCTTGGAAGAATAGGTTGAATATCCATTTAAATAGTAGAAGCATAATTATATGTTATAATTGTTATTAGAAAGGAAAATTACAAGGGATTACAAGATAAGGCATATGAGGAAGATCAGTCAAGACAAAATTTTATATGGTGATTCCACTGAGAAGTGGATCAAGAAGGTAGACCCTATGGACAATGTGAAGGAGAAGTAGAGGACTAAAGGATAAGAATCTATGATAGCTCAGAATACCTTTCACATCCTTGATGAAGGCATGAAATGATATATAGATAGTGGTTTTTCAAGAAATATGATAGGCGATAAGAGAAAGTTCATCTCATTGAATAAGAATGTTGTAAGAATAGTGATATTTGGAGATAACACATCTGCTAATGTAATTGGCAAGGGTATCTTGAATTTGGATAAGGGGAATACCAAGATAGAGAATGTGTTATATATAAAAGTTTTGAAACATAACCTACCTATTGTAATTCAAATGTGTAATCAAAGACACATAATAACATTTCATGATATAGGGTGTGATATAAGGAGAGCCAAATCAAGAAGGCTAATTACCAATGTTAAGAGGACTAAGAACAATATATATGTATTGAATGAAATAAATAAGGAGAGATACTTTATGATCAAGATGTATGACAATTGGTTATGGTACAAAAGGTTAGGCCACCTAAAATTTGATAATCTGGTCAAGATAAACTCTAAAAATTCTATGAAGAATATGCCTAAAATCACTAAACCTAAAAACACACTTTTCAAGGCATATCAGCATGGTAAGAAAACTAGAATAAGATTCAAATCTAAGGTGTATCCTAATATAATACCTTTAGAGTTAATACACAATGATCTTTGTGGACCTCTAAGAATTAAAATAATTTAAGGTGATAGCTATTTCATGTTACTCATAGATGACTACACAAGAATGACTTAGGTAGCATTATTAAAAGAAAAGTTATAAGATATTAATAATTTCAAGGCATTCAAATCTCTTTTTGTGAATGAAAATAATGGGAAGATCAAGTGCCTAAGATCTAATGAAGGAGTAAAATTTTGATTTAGTGAGTTTTATGACTTTTGTGAGGTCCATGGAATAAGAGATAGCTCTCAGCAGCTAGGGCACCTCAACAAAATGGGGTAGTTGAAATAAAAAATAGTGAAGTTTAATAAATGTCAAGAACTATGCTAAATGAGTCTAGATTATCTAATAGATACTAAAGAGAGGTAGTGATCATTGTAGTCCACATTTTCAATAGAGGATAGATAAGGACTAATGTTAATAAGACCCCTTATGAACTATGGAAAGGTATACCTAATAATGTGGAACACTTTAGAGTGTATGAAATCAAATGCTTCATCAAAAGAGATGAGTAAAACTTAGGTAAATTTGATTATATATCTAATGAAAGTATATTCTTGGGATACTCCTCAGTAATCTCAGCCTATAGATGTTATAATAAGAGGTTGTAGAAGAAAGTAGAAGAACAAATGTGAATATTGATGAGATAAGTTTTAATAAGTCGCACTCATAGTCAAAGGACATATTAGATAATTTGGACTTCAATAATAAATAAGAAACAATAGATAGATATGAGGAAGAAAAGTTGAGAAAAGACAAGATTCAAAAGGTCCTTCAAAATAGATTTAAAGAAATCATCCTGAATCATAGATCATTGGAAATAAGGATGTAGGTATGAAAATAAGGAGAAGGATGGTAAGTAACCAAAATCAAGAGAATGTTTCTCTATTTTTTAATATTGAACCTAAAAACCTTGTAGATGCAAGCAAAGATAATTTTTAGATAGGTGATATGAATGAGGAGTTAGATCAAATAGAAAAGAATGAGACTTGGGAACTAGTTCCTAGGCTTAAAGACAAGAATGTCATTGGCACTAAATGGGTGTTTATTAACAAGTTGAATGAAGATGGATAAGTCACTAGGATCAAGTCTAGATTGGTATGTAAGGGGTATGCATAAGTTAAAATGGAGGATTTTGAGGAAACCTTTGCTTTGTTAGCAATATTGGAGGCTATCATACTATTTATAGCATATGCAAGATCCAAAGGATTCAAGGTGTATCAAATGGATGTTAAGTCAACTTTTCTAAATGGAAACTTGGAAGAGGAGGTGTACATAAAGCAACCTGAGGGTTTCTCATTATCACATAATAAGGGCTATGTATGTATATTTAAAAAGGCTATTTATGGTCTAAAACAAGCTCTTAGGGCTTGGTAATCCATATTAGATAGGTATATATTAGACCAAGGATTCAAATCAGGAGTTGTAGATAGTAATATGTATATAAAAATAGAAGATGACTATTAGTTGAAAGTAGTTGTCTATGTGGATGACATAATATTTGGTGAAAATAGTGAAAATATGACTAGGGCCTTTGCATATGTGATGAAGAAATATTTTGAGATGTCCATTATGGGAGAACTAACATTATTTTTTGGGTTACAAATCAATCATAAAAATGTATATTAATTTCACAAGCTAATAACATAAGAGAGATGTTGAACAAATTTGAGATGGAAGATTTCAAGGTTATTAGCACACCTATGATCATAGGATTTAAGTTAAACAAGGATGATGAATCTCCAAAGGTCAATAAAACATTATATAGGTTAATGATTGGAAATTTACTATACACTACTATCTAAACCTAACATCATGCAAGTAGTATGTCTTCTGGGAATATTTCAAGAAGACCCAAAAAAAAATCATCTATAATCAGTAAAAAGGATATTTAGATATCTCAAGGGGAATATAGAGTTTGGGTTATGGTATCCAAGGAGAAAATACTTTAACTTGATAACCTATACAGATGTAGACTAGGCAGGGAGTCTAGATGATAAGAAGAGCACTAGTGGAGAAGATTTCTTCTTAGGAGAATGCTTAGTATCATGGATAAAAAAGAAGAAATCATTTTTGGAATTATCTACATGTGAGGATAAATAAATTATAGTATATTTATGTTTTACTAAATTCATATGGATGAGATAGACATTAAAAGACTACAAGGTAGAGTATGATAGTCCTAGACCTATCTATTGTGACAACACAAGTGCCACACGTATCTCAAAGAATCATATCATGCACTCAATAAATAAATACACTACCACCAAGTATCATTTCCTAAGAAATAAGGTAAGTGAAAAAAGTGTTAAACCTGAATATGTTTCTAAAAAGGATCAAATTATAGACATTTTTACCAAGCCACTTCCAAAATCAACCTTTGAGCATCTAAGATAAGAATTGGGTACAGTTATTGCCCCTAGACATCATTAAGGAAGTCAAGTTATTAGGGTGAGATAATCAGATGGTTCATTAGATCAAATAGTAGTTAGTAGTGATGAGAAGGTATGCATGGAGATAGGGGAGCATGTTTTTATGTTGCTTCATAAACTCTTAACCCTATGTGTTGAGTGTTTTAGTTACAAGAGGTGTGGTCTAAAAAGTTGTAGACATCTCTTTGTAATTTATTTCAAAGAGGGGTAAATTTTTAAATGAGTATTAAATTACCTATTGAGAGAAGATTTTGAGAATGGCTACCTTAAATGATAAAGGGGGAGATTGTTGAGTATAGTCATTGATGTCAAAAGGTGCATCTTGTGAAGGTTGATGTCAAAGGTGACTGAGAATAATTGAGTGAGTAATTTTACAAGGGTAATTGAAAGAGTGTTTCCATGAGAAAGTGTTTTCATGTGAGAAAGAGAAAGATATAATAACTAATGTCTTATGGTTATATGAAGGTATAGGTCATTGATGTCAAAGTGTATAGGAGGCCTAGTCATGAACTTAGTCATGACATAAAGAGGTATTTGCTTGAAAATGAACAAACAAAAGTATGTGAATGTTGTATGGAACTATTTGAGAATGTAAGTAAGGTGTAAAATCATTAATTATAGTTTCAAAGTGGTCTTATAGGGGTAGGACCTTCAATCTATATCTACACTTAGACCTCTCTTAGATCTTGCCTAGCCTAATGAGGTATGAAGATCAAATCTCAAAGTAATATAGATGTGAGATAAGTTGTTTTAGGCTTTTTCACAAAGTTTTAGGTCGTGATTTGAAGTAAATCACATGAATTAGTGTTTTAGGCCTTCTAAAGTTCACAAAATGAGGTCTCAAGACCTGAAAAGCACTTTTAGATGTTAGTTGGCACATGTAACCTCTACATGGGAACCTAAGTTATTGAGAGATGGAGAAGGTTCCTATCTAATATCTCTGTATATTAGTTTTGGATTTAAGTGGTATTCCTTTATGAACAATCATTAACACCAAAACCTATGTTAAACTTCCCTAAAACCCTAATAACGACCCTATATGAAATATCTTGTTTAAAATAGCTCAAGATGAATTAAAATTTCTAGATAAACTATTGGATCATGTATTAAATTATCCCAAATACCTCTAGGTGGTGGTGTTTAGTATATGAGAAAGAAAATACACATATACAAGCATATTTATCAAGTTATTGTAGCTCTCAAAAGTTGTATTGGCAAAGAAAATAAAATGAATGGTATAAGAATATAAAGATTAATTTCACATGTCTATGATGATTTATGGATAGTTTATAGCCTTAAAATTTTCTAATTTGGTAATACAAGTTAGCTAGTCACAAACAGACCTAATGGTGAGAATAGTGTAAAACTTAGGAAGAGATGAAAAAAAGATTTGAACGTTTATGCATGATATATTGGTACAAAAAGTGCATGAATAATATATTCATGAATTTTAGGTAACATTCAATATTTGGATAATCTTTGGAGGTCAGTGTATATGGTGAAAGAAATTCTCACAAAATGACCTGTCTGGTTCAAATAAGACTGTGAGATATTAGGTTAAGAAATTCGTCTGCAATACCAATAATTGTAATTATACCATATGATTTATATATATATATATATATGTATATATGTATATATACATATATATATGTATATATATATATATGTATATATATATATATATGTATATATATATATATATATGTATATATATATATATATATGTATATATATATAGACACACACACACACACACACACACACACACACACACACACACACACACACACACACACACAGATATATATAATAGGTAAATTGGCAGTTTTGAGCAAGCAAGTTGTAGAGATGTTATTGAGCTTTTATCTCTTGAGTTAAAATATTCCAAGAATTTATCTATTACCCTAATTCCATGGATAATTTTTATACATGTTTCATTTTTCACATTTGAGTATCTTAAATATGTTTAAGCTTCATTATTATAAGACAAATTTCTAAGGTACACGGGTCTAATAGGGTAGTTTATCCTAAGGGAGCTTTCATGGTATGGATACAGGTCTAATCAAGTATGGAGGAGGTTAGTATAGTTCATTGTCTAAGTGATTGAATGGTTTTTCATTTTTTTATAATTCCATTTGGGCCCAATAGGATCAAGCTTTGATTCTAAGAGGATAGACATAATACAATTAGGTCACCATGAGACCTAAAAGAGAAATGATGACTAATTGAGTTGTTACAAACCAAAAAGGGGTTCAAATCACATTTTATTCATGTTCATAATATTTTTTACTAACTATTAAGTTTCAAACCTAATATATTTAATGTGTGTGGCTGACCAAGTGGTGTGTGACCATGAGACTAGTATATATACAAGGTAGTTTAGGCCTATTTTAAAGTATGCAACACAAGTGAATAAGATATTTCATGGTTGAGAAAAATGAGGTCTTAAAATGAGACCATAAAAAAATATCAGATGTGTGGTGATTATAATTCATGATGTGGATGAGTTAGTGTTGAGTCACTTACGGAGTTGGTGCTTCCTTGCATGTAGGTGCTTTCTAAAGCCTAGTCAAGTCAGTGCTTGATTTTATTGGGGTTGGTGTTTCAAGTTGAGTTGGTGCTCAACAAAATTTCATATTTTTTTATAGGAATATAGTCCATTTAAAAATATCATAGTGGGTTTTCTTCCCATTTAGGTTTTCCCATTCATATATGTGTTATCTTGTCTGAATGGTTATTTATGCTTTGTTAGATCTCAATGTTGTTTTCATAGTTCATGAATGATTATGCATAATTTTTGAAAGATTTTTTAAAACACCATTTCACCCCACCTCTCCATGATTATGATTCCAACATGTGGGTGTAATATAATACATGTCTTCATTGTTTATATGTGGAGAACATATATGATTATTACTTTTAATCTTGGAGAAAAGGGTAGAAGAAGTAGCAATCATGTTCTCACTTGTCATATTATGGGATGTAGGATAAAATTTAGAGACATTTTCATTATCAACATTTCATAAATAATCATTATACTGAGCTTGGAATGTGAAAGAAAGTGATAAAATATTTTTTTCTAATTTAGTTTGTACATTATTAAAAGGTGTAATCTCATTTATATATGATTTTTAAAATTTAACTAAGAAGGGTAAAAAATATGCATTCTTATTTTATATGTTGCTTGAATCATGTGAATGTAGATTTAATTTATTGCACTTATATTAGTTTAATTTGAATGAAGTATCAAAAGTAGCTAAAAAGCTAGGATTAAATTAGAATAAAGAACTACCAATAAGAGGTTATTTTGGAATTATATTGTTATTTTGATTTTGAGGTGTATGGGAAGAGGGAGAGGAAAGAGAATAAGGTGAATCTAGTATATCCTCATAAACACTTTCATTGTCATGCTCATATTAATCCTTATATCTATCATTAAAATAATAATAATAATAATAATAATAATAATAATAATAATAATAATAATAATAATAATCATCATCATCATCATAATTATCATTATAAATGAAATCATTATCATGTGGTAATGTTAAATGTTTAAAATTTGTCCATTCATTATTAGAATTATGAAAAAAATTCAGAATTTCATCAACTAAGTGAGGGGTAAGATGCTTTTTGGATGTCATATTAAAATTGCCAAAGAAGATAATGTAAATAATGAATAACAAGCACACAATAGGTATAATGTAATATAACATAGGTATATGTGTAACTATGGTAAATATTCAACCCAATATATATAATAAATTAGGACTATACTTGAAACCCTAAAGGCTAGTATTTGGATGTATAGGACCTAGTATGTGAATCTTGGGTTTTATGAGAATTATTTATGAAAAAAATATATATTATATTAAATTATTTAAACCATAATATAGGATTGATTTGGATGAGTTATATTGTGACAAATTTAGGAAAAAATTTGAAGTTTGTAACCCTAATTTAGTGCACAAAAAATGAAGGTAAACCTTAAGATAAACTAGTTTTTTAAACAATATTCAAATTAAGTTGGGTTCACCAAATGTTTTAACAGTTTCAAACTTAGTGGATGTAAATCCTAGGTTGTTAAAAGATTTAGTATAGAAATAACTTGAAATAAACATAGGAAATAGTTAATTTGAGAAGTTATTCCCAAAATAGTAAAGACATAAAGAAAGCATACTTATCTAGAGAAAAATAGGTGTTTTTATGACTCAAGAGACTAGAACAGGCTTAGAGATCAGCCAAACATATTTCCTTTTGTGAGTATAGTTGAAAATAGACTTTAGAAAGTAGCACCCATTGAGAACATTAGTTGCATGTGGTATTAGTGTCCAATTATGTCACTAGTGTCCTTCTTAGAAGAGTTGTCTAAAACATTAAGAAATGTTATGGGAGAGTTTGAGGGACTTGTAGGTGATTTTATGACTTTTAAAAGCTCATCTGTGTCACTATTTTTCATTAATATATTTCAAAACCCTAATGAAAACTTACACACATAAAACAATAACCATATCAAATTCCAAAGAAAGGGAAAAAACTAGGTTATGGAATATTATGATCATGTAAAATAGAACCCATGTTGTCCTAGTTAATGCTTACATTAACCCCAAGGAACATGCATAATCAACATGAATGATATATAGAATTATTTTCCCTTAGTCCCTTATTTGATCAAGCATGTAATTCTATATGTGGTAGTTGAGTAATATGCATTATGATGAGCTATATTATTGACTGATTTTATGTAATTATGTTCCAAGATAGTAAGTGCTAGATATAAAATGCCTTGTGAGGATATTTATATAGAATAAACTTTAATTTGAATGTAATACCTTGTTATATGGCTAAAAAGATGCAAAAGAGGGATAAAAACATAAGTTTCAAGGTAAGGTTAGGATCCAAAATAAATAATAAAATGATTGTTAGACACTAGTGCCAAAAGGTGGACACTAACACCATGTGGCACTACTATCTAGATAAGGACACTAGTGTCCTAAGGTCCAAAAATAGATCAAAAATCAAGATAAATAGGCTAGGGGCCCTTGTGACATGGAAACAACCAATCAAGATCATTTTTTGTACAAAAAATAGGGAAAATAAGACATAAAAAAGATAACAAGACCCAAAATGACCATGTGAATAAGGGTTATATTCATCACTAAGACCTTGATATGAAAGAGTGATAAAAGACATAGTACTTGTGGTTTATTGACCAAATTTAGGTGTATATAGTTTCTTATGATTCCATGATTTCTTTTTTTCACTTCCTTGAGTGTGTTCATTTCTTACTATTGTCTTGGATTATATTACTTGTTTGAGCATTTGAATATGCTTCATTGATTGTGGCCCTATGTGCCTATGTTTGCCTATTTTTCCATTTACATATGTCACTATTTATGGTATATGCATATTTTAACATGTCATTTTATGCTTTATGTACATTTGATTGAGTCATTTCCCTTCAATTTTTTAGAATTTAAACATGCCCCTTGTATATGCTTTCATTGGACCATTGGTTTTTTTTTAATTTTAAGTACCCCTATGTGTGTGCTTAATTACTTGCTGATATTTTAATATTACTCTATGGGTATTGAAATCATTAAAATCATGTATCTTAGGCCTTAATGTGATAATATACTATGTAACCCATTTCTATATCTACCTATAAATGTTACTCCTATATGATACATGATTCATACATAGATTATACAGTTATATCATCCTTTTGAGGTAAGGTAACTACCAATATTTCCCTCACATTAAATGGGGGAATTATTGGGCCCCTTATTTCAAAAATTAAAGTAATCATGCCAACACAACATCCACCTAGGTGTGAAGGAATAATTTTGTGTAATGGTTAGCCTTGTGGCATTTTGATGCCAGCTAGAGGGTATAACACATATCTTACACTAGATGATAGGTGGTTAACTAGATCATAATTTTTAGGGCATTTTATAGGATTCAAAACATGTGGTGACTATAGTTAAAACTTCATGAAGTCATGGATTTTGTGGGTATGATCACCAAATTTCTAGTTCGATACTCGGTATACACATTCTAACCTAGTGAAGATCCTCCCAAAGTCTATTTAAATAACTTGAACTAGTTAGAGTAGAGGATAGAAGAACTATATCAGAGCTCTATAAAAATTAAGTCACTCTACATAAATTTGCTAGAAATTAGGCTTGGGAAGAGTATGGAAGCCATGAAGGCTCCATTTGTAAGCACCTAAGTTCACTTGTGAGCCCTTAGGCTATTAAGTAGGAAAATTTGAGCATATACTCTATTGTGTATGTTATGAACTTTATACTCTATTTTGAACTATAATTAATGATGAAGGTTGTTTCATTAACACATAATGTGTCTATTTTACATGTATTTTATGTTACTATTGGAATGAATAATGGTTGTAATGTCATATTTCAATTCTATTAAGTAATGTTTATGAATGATATTAGTTCATGTATTTAATGAAGTCTTTTCAAATTTTCATGACATCATCATCATTTCACATAAAGATTATGTATAAAGTCTATGTCGAGTCTTCTTACCCTTGATAGGAGCATGTATCTAGTAGGAGTAGTCTAAGTAGAAGCAGCCTTCTGACCCTTTAAGTGCCTAAATAACACTAGATTTAGTCCATGAAAGACTTACACCATTGAATCTACTTAAATATTTTTTATAATTGCATAACACCCCTTAATTTAAGTCTCACACCATAGCATAATTATCCCAATATAGGCCCTAGTTCCTTCTCAGCTATGCTTCAAGTGAGTGCATAAGGCTTGTGCCTTCTATGGATTGATGCTAATACAACTGAGTGTTCAAATGTTGAGCACAAAAGTAGTAACCCATGATTTTTCCTAGTTTTAATAAACTAATAATTATATAAAGACAAATTTGTGATCTTTTCTACAACATTTTGGTTCTATTACTAAGACTCATGTTGAATTTTTTTATTGAAATGGTGTGATAGAATGATGTACCAACTTTCCCTCAAAAACATTGAACACTAGATGCAATAGGTGAAAGATAGCTTTGTGCTAAAGAATCCAACCTACCAAGGACAAAATCTAAGAAAATGGGTTTAGAATAACCTATATGAGTTATTTTTCTATGAGTTACTTGAACATGTGTATAGGTGGTTGGCAACATATTCAACCCACAAAAGAAGAAGATATGGACAGTGTTATGAGTGGATGGAGTGCCTAGAGAGGCTTGAGACCCTAGATGATACTTGGAATAGATCAATGGATAAATGGTGGAAAGGATATCTAAATAGATAAATATTTAAGTTCATAGTCTCAACATATTTTTACCCTTAAGAAATAGAGTACCATTTTTTGCATGATCCTAGAGGCATATTTATGAAGGAATTTGGCTCAGAGCTCAAAAATTAATGGTGGATTATAGTTTTGAAACTTTTGGGATAAAAGGATAAAGTCCTTTCACATATTGGAAGTAAAAAGTGGTAAGGATATGTGTACATGAGGTATAATGGAAAGGGATTAGCAAATTAACACTTGAGATCTCAAAAAATATACCTATAATAAGAGACAATACCAACTGATAGAATATTTGGAACTTGGAAGTGTTAAGAGAACCCATAACAAGTGGGAAGGGCATGGGGAAGTGTCTCTTAAATTACAATAATGCAATGATGAGAGATATAATGAAGTTATGGATTTATCTCAACACTTGATAGGTGTATAATTCACTAGATTCTTACAAGATTTGGTTACTAAAGATATGCTCAATGTGCCTACCCCCTTTGAACTTATGATGCATGCTCACACACTAGATCCCCAACTTGAAGAAAGTATAGAACTAATAATTGACTCTAATAATGACTAAGATAGTAGACATTATATAGAATTAGATTGCAGCTTTGTGATTGAATAGATCATTCCATATAAAGAAGTGAGTGAAACTACCTTTAGACCATTGGATGTTAGCTCACCATAATAAAAAATTGAACAAAAACATACCAACTCATCTAATGTCAAAAATTCAAGGGGAAATAGCCTAAAATAAGTGGTTTGTCACCACAAAAAACTAGTATAATTCCATCAACATCAACTATGCCAGTAGTAACAATGGGACCAACACCTAACCTAGCGGCTATAAGTGTTGAAAGACCACCACCAAGATAGGTATTGGAGGGACAAGCACCTCAAATACTAGTTATCCCTTATATCAAATCTACTATGAAATTATATGCACTTGATTGAGTATTGTGACATGGATAATTTTATAAAACATATGATAAAGTATGAACAACAATGGTATGCATAGGACATAACCTAATTAAAATTCAAGATTACCTAGTTTGAAACCATTTTACTTATTCATGCCCATACCTAGTATAAGAAATTTGATCCTAACTAGGCCATGGTTGATTATGATACCCTAAATGATGCATTCCTTAAGTAATTTGACATTATAGAGTTTGAACAATAGAACATCATCATGATAAAAGAGATTACCCAAGGACTCTCAAAGAGTGTGTGTATATATTATGTAAGATTCACAACTCTCTTATCAAAGCTCCTATATGATATTCACCTTTCCTAGCATGCATAGTTGTTAATTGGGGGTTTTCTCATGTCATTTCAAAGAGAAGTTTCCATGAAGACTTTTACATATCCTCAAGAAGCACTTGAAGCCACACCCAAAGCTGAGGTAGTTGGAAGTGTAGATATTGGTATCAACCCATTTATGGAATCATATATTACATTTATGGCCTCCCAACTCTAGAATCTTATTTCAAACTCATCACATGATGTTTGAAGTGGACTATGGTGCATTTAATGTGAATTAAAATGACATAATAGGATAAACTACCCATGGAGTAATGTACACACTTTGCTTCAAAATTATGATGTTTATCAAGAGGCACATGATATCCAAAATTTCCCTTTGTTGTAATGCATGAATAAAGTCAATAAAACCATCTATTTTTAGTTGTGTTATGCTTACATCCATACAATGGTTGACTATCAATTGATTGATGAAATTCATGAGAACATAGAAATAAGTGTATGATATGCCATCATAGCAGTCGAAGGGTAATCAAACCACGGTAATGAGGGCTACAACAACTAGAACATAAGCTTCAAAATGCAATGAGATGTTAGAGGGAAAGGCAAAGGATGGGGTGGTGGAAGGTTCCCACCACACTCATGTTATCAGTGTGGCTCAACAAATCACTATCAGCATAACTACCCTATATATCCCACATGTGAGTATTTTTAAGGGTCTCATAAGGTTAAAGAATGCCCTAATTTATACAAAAAGTTGACCCAAGATAGGCCTAGTGCAAATAATGGCACAAGAATAATTAGGTGTAAGTATAAAATGGAAAAATGGACCCCAAAGGTGAAGCCTACATATATAAATACATTTAAGGTATAGGCAGTGGATTCACCACTCAGTCACTAGTTATGCTAGTACTTTAATTATGTTTATAATATGGGGATAATGGTCATAATGAGCATATAACATGACCTAAACCCAAATTTATACCATACCTAGACCCAATGTGCTAAAAATATATATTAGAGTAGGCTATGAATGTAATCCAAAACTTGTAAGGAGAAATCCAATTAGCATGAGACCTAGAAGCATAGGTTGTTGCCTCTTATAAGAAATAGGATAGCCAAGAAATTGAGGTACAAGAATTAATTGAGATCTTGTACCTCTTATAGATAGAAGGAATGTTACCCCTATATAAAAACTTGATCCTAGAGTATGCAAGTCAAAATCAAGTTGAGTTTGATATGTTATGCATGGAAAGGGTGTGAGAAGTTTGACACACACAAAATGCTAGATATGACCAAGAAATCTTAGTGGATGCCACTATTAATGGATGGTATATATATGAGGTTCTTTTAGATATAGGAACTATGGTCAACATCATGACTAAGAATGCCTAGGAGAAAATGGGTAAGCCAACCTAAAGACCCTACCCTCATATACTCTTCATGGCCAATAATACTTGGGTATAGCCTATCTAAATTTTAAAGAGTGTAGTTTTAGATATCATGGGTGCCAAATTCTATGTTAAATTTGAAGTGATTGAGTCAGTAAAGTAGGATAACTATATAGAACTTCTAGGTAGGCCATTATGTTATGTAAATAATGTAGATATGCAATTTAAAAGTTGTTACATGAAATTTGAGAATGGAAAGGAGAGGGTAGTTATACCCCTCTCAAATGACCAAGGACCCCCCATATCAAGAGCATGGCCATTAAATATGAGATCAACTACATTTGTAACATCGCATCATAAGTCACCAAGATGTTATACCCAAATGATCAAGGAGTCCTCTCTTGGGAAGATGGGTAATCAACCTTGAACACCATCAACTTTACTTGTGATCAATGGGTCAAGGAAGCATATGAGACCATTGATCAATGGTGACACTTGGTACACACAAAGGTGCCAAAAATAGTAAAAATAAGCTAAGTATAGATTAAGTGCACTTCCAAAAGATGGTTCCCTTACACCAAGAAGAGGGTAAAAAGAGTTTTTTTCCTTAGTAAGGGAAAAAATTTATCACTCCCAAGATATAAAGGGAGTAATCTAGTATAAGACTATTTCCATGACCTTGAGTCGTGTGTGCAAAAAGAAGTGGATAGAATGGGAAAACTAATCTATACATTGAATAACACTAATACTCATTGGTGGGTAGCGCAAAAGCCTAGCTTGCCTAATTTTAAAGATATGAAGGTAGGTATTTTCACCAAGTTTGGGAAAAATAATGAGGATATGGACATTTTAGCCCACTTTGGTGACTCTAACCCTATAATGAATGTGTATCTTTATGAAGAAACATGGACTATCTAAAGATAAAATTCCCCAAATAACCTATGGGTACACACCTTCTATAGGACCTTGAACACTTGGGCATGGGTATGGTATGTAGTCAATGAGATGTGTCATGAGACAACCAACTAGGATGTCCTTAAGGAGTGATTTGTTCACACCTCCTTTTCTTTGTAAAAACTTGATTTTATTGATCAACTATAGGTAGTTTAAATGTCAATGTTTAAGGACACTTTTATATTATAGGAGTACATAAAAGACATTTTAAAAAAAGGGTTATCACTCCCAATCTTATTCAACAAGAAAACTCTCAATAATTATTGTAGTGATGAAGATGATTACACATGGAAGGCAAGCAACTGGAAGAGTTTGATTGGAAAAAGGAAGTTAGTGTGTTAAGTTGAGGATAGCATCCCATAAGAAGAAGACCCTACCCATCTTAAGGTAAAAACAACTGAGGGTAGTGTATAAGTCAAGTATTCATACCAAGAGAATAATGAACCCTAATAAACACCTTTAAGAACTACCAAGGTAGATATTAGTTTATAAGGGGAATAAAAAATTTCCACTCTAGGTGACTATTGGTCTAACATAGACCTGACACATATTGTGGATCTCTTGAATAAATTCTAAGACTTGTTCTCTTAGAACTATAGAGATATGAAAGTCACACACCCATCCCTTAGGAAGATGAGAATTAAACTAGTTGATGGCATAAGACCCACCAAGAAGTGACCTTACAAGATGAACCCAAATATGTGTGCCAAAGTCAAGGTAAAGATCGATGGAATGCTTTCCATAAGCATCATCTACCCCATATAAGAATCTAAATGGGTTAGCCCCATGGTCATCAGCATTAAAAAAGATGAGTGTATCTAGATTTGTGTTGATTATAGACTATTAAATGTTACCTTCGTAACTAACCCCTTTTCAATTCTATTCACTGATGAAGTATTGGATGGCATCATAGGTTGTGAGATATACACCTTTATTGATGTGTTCTTAAGATACCATCAAGTACATAGTGAGGAGGAATACAAGCCCAAAACCACCTTTGTTATTAAATGGGGTTATTTCCCTTATAATATAATGCCCTTTAGACTGATTAATACACCATCCATGTTCTCCCAAGTGGTGACCATCAATTTTAAATAATTCATTCAAAAGTTCCTTTAAGTATACTTAGATTATTGGAAAATGTATGGGTTAGTAAAGGATTGCTATGATAACTTGCACCTTATGTTTGAAAGGTGTAGGTAGTTGTATATTTCATTGAACCTCAAGAAGTCTATTTTCACAATGTCATTTAGCATGTTGCTTGGGCACATCATCTACAAGGATGGTCTACTTATTGACTCGACAAAGATTAAAATCATCCTTCATCTCTAGACCCCATCAATGAATGAAGACATTTGTGCCTTTTTTAGACATTGTGGGTACTATAGAAAGTTTATAAGGAATTATGCCAAGATTGTGGCACCATTAGAAGAGATATTATGAAAGGATGGACCATTTATTGGGGTGTAGCATATGAAGATGAATTTGAGTACCTAAAGCTTAAATTAGCAAGTGCACCAATATTAAAATTTCCCAACTAGGTGAATCCCTTCTACATCCACATTAATGCCTCTAGTTCTTTGATTGGTTTCATTCTCATGTAACTAGGTGAGGGAAAAATGGATCATCCTATTTACTTTGTAAGCAAAAAAATAACCAAGGTAGAACAAACTACACCATAACTGAGCATGAGGTTCTTGCCATGGTCTATACCTTATAAAAGTTTTGATAATATTTATTGATAACCCCTTTCATCTTCTTCACTAATCATAAGGTGTTTAAGTACCTAGTGAGTAAGCCCATTTTACACTTGCACATTTATTGTTCGATTTTTTTATTTCAAGAATTCTAGTTCTTTATTATAGTAAAGCTTAAAAAATAAAACTTATGCCTAGACCATCTTTCCCACATCAACTCTAGCAATGTGGTAGTGCTTATTGAAGATGATATACTTGAAGTGAAACTTTATAGGGTCCAACACATCCCACAAGAGTTTTCATAGATCACCACATTCCTAACCTCTAGATCTATACCCCAAACCATGATGACTAAGGAGAAGAAGTAGCTCACAATTCACACCACCCCTTTTCAACTCATTGGTAGGGAACTATACAAGTTGAGCTATGATGAGGTCATGCACCGATGTATCCTATAACATGAATGGGACTTGATACTATAAGAGGTTCATGATGGGATTTTAAGAGTCCATTTCACTAGAGAAGATATGGCATGCAAATTATTATAATTATGTTTATGGTGGCCAACACTATTTCATGATACAAAGGAGTATGCCAAAGCATGTGACATCTATCAGCACATGATAAAACTAAACCACTAGTATTAGATACCTCTCATCCCCATACTTTCCCAAGCACCATTTTAAAAATGGGCCATTAACTTTCTTGGGCCTATTACTCCTACTATGAGGTAAACATGTGTAAGATATATTCTAGCTACCATAGATTACTTCACCAAGTGGACCAAAGCAATGCCAACCAAATATTATACAACCACCACCACCACAACAAGATTTATCTAAGAAAATATCATTAGTCATTATGGATGCTTGCCTAGTTTGACTAGTGATCATGGCATGCACTTCATCAATGAAACCATTTAGGTCTTGTTGACTGAATATATGATGACATGCCATAAAATGACCCATTAGCATCCCCAATTAAATGGTACCATAGAGGAATTCAAGAAAATATTGGGGATGTGACTCATAAAAATATATGACATTGATCATAAAGATTAAGATGATCATTTTTCAATAGTATTATGGGCCTATCACACTACATACAAGTGCCTAAACAAGGTTACATCATTTCAACTTGTGTTTGATGTAGATGTCATTTTACCTATTGAATTAATAATGCCTTCATTGTAAATCATGTATTTTAGTTGATTTGATGACCAAGAATCTTTGAACACACCTCAAGAAGACTTGGAGTGCCTAGATGAGACATGTTCCTAAGCATAGTGGATCCAATAGATAGAAAAGGCATGATAGAAGTTATGGAATGATAAGCACATCAATCACAAAGTATTTATAGAAGGTGCACTAGTCTTACTATATCACTCTAAGTACCTCAAGCACCTAGGTAAGATACAGATAAGGTGGATGGGACCTTATATAATCTATAATGTATTAGATACTAGTGAATGCAAGTTGTGCATATTGATGGGTGAAATTCTCCTTGGGAATTTCAATGGTAATGTATTGAAACTATATAATCACTATGATAGAACTTGGATCATTAAACATTGACTTCTTAATCATAATTTGATTACTTGGTTTTGACCATGATAAGATTTTATGTAAGCCAAATATTTCATTATATTTGTCTTGATTGTGTTGGGTGAATAAGCATGGTGATTTCATGCCTATAGGATTATTCTTATGGTGTTTACATGCATAAATCTAGTCAGGTGAGTCGAGCATGATAAATTTCTAAGAACCTAAGACTAGACACCTAAGTTTTTGGGCATGTGTAAAGTTTTCTAGGTTCATAAAGTTATAAATACTAGTTGGAAAAATAAAGGTGCATAAGATGTTTTTGCAAAAAAAATGAAGAGAAGATAATGAAGCACTATAAGACCAATACAAGGATTTGTATGGGGCAAGGAAGGCTGAAAAAAGAGACATGAGAGTGAAAAAAAATTGACCAAGAAAGAAAGGCACACTTTAAAGGAAGCATAAAACTAAGAAAATATGGAACTAAGGAGGTTGAATTGGGTGCATGTGAATTGTTGCGCTTAGGTTTCCATAAGAATAGTGAAGGTTATGCCAAGTTAAAAATATCACAAGAGAATGATTATCGAGATAACTGGCACCCACCTAACAATCAGTGGGAAGTGATCATTTGAATTGCCTATCACTTCAATGAATAAACTATTAGTAAATTTAATTTGATAGTGGTAGGAGCACAAATATATACAATAAATGAGTAGTTAATGGCATATTTTAGTGGAATTCACAAGTTTTAGTAGATTTTAAGAAATCCACATGATGTTAGCCATTAATGAGGTAGGTAAAAATAGAGTATAAAGGGGTGGATGATAGACTTAAATAGGTTACTAACCTTTGTAATATTTCAAAACAAAGCACAAATTTAAAGGCATTAAAACCATAGAATGCTACTAGAGAAAACAAGTCATCCATAGTCACCCAAGTGAGAATAGTTGAATAATGAGAAGATTGGATTTCAATTTGAATTTAAAAGGAGGTGAGTGGAGAGAAATTGGTAGAGAAATAATTAAATAGAAGATTTGAAAAATGACTAGTATGCCATTAACGGTGAAGGAATCTCAAGATCTAAATGCACAATCATATTTCCCATGATTGTGAAGAAGTGCCAAGTAAAATTTTGGGTTTTAAAAAGATTAAAGCTATGATTTAACAATAGTAGAATTAGAATGGAAAAAAAGAGTCTATGAATAGGTCCATCATAGGCACAAAAGGATGTAAAGAAATCATGAGTAGTGAAATAAATAACTGTCATGAAATGGGAAGCATAATTGGTGGAAGGCATAAGCATCATAGAAGTAGACCTAGAAGAAAGTACAAAACTTGCTTATATAGAAATGAAATTCCCCTAGAGGTCATGGTGGGGAGAAGTGGGTGTAATTTTTTCACATGTGCAAATTTAATGACTATAACTATTAGATAAGAAGTAATGTGAAATAATAAAACCATTAATAGATGGTACACATGAGGAAGAAGACAAAGGTAGGTGTCACACTCTTCAATGTCTCCATCAGAGACAAATTGACAATAATGGTTATAATGTAACTATTTGAGCTACTGAGCTTTGGAAGCTAGAAGATTTGGTATAGTTACTCCTCTCGTGAGTCTATGGTGACCAATTTTACTTCACAAGATAATACATGAGGATCTCAATGAGCCTCATTAGTAGGATCATGGGACTACATAACACACAGGTAGACATTTGTGAGATGATGAAGGATGAAGTCTAGGTTGAATAGGTCAAAAAGCTCTTAGGCTACTACAAGTCAAGGTTTGCATTCCCTATCAAGGACATCCAAGGCCCAACATAAGGGTATCACCACACTTGGTTAGCTCAAAACTATACCCTAGTGGTTAATGGTCTGACATTAGTAAGACCTTCTTATGAATTACCCATCACATGGCACAAGGGGTGAAATTCAACATCTCTAAGTTCATTGTTAAGGAGATTGTCAAGAATATGCAAGAGTGCCATTCAGTACATAAAACCTTTAGGTGGGGGTATATGTTTATTTTGATAGTGATGGAGATAGGTGTTTTGGATAGTGATGATGACATTCTATAGGTGTTCCCTCCCAACTATGAGTCCCCTACAATGAAGTACCAAGACTTCCTTTTCCCAACTAGATTTTCATATAAGTACAAGACTAGGGTGAAAGGTGTGAAAGTTACATCAAATCCTTTATGGAGTGGTACATCCCTTAGGAACTTCCCCAAAAACTAGTGGGAATGGTATCTTTTATCATAATGCAACATTTCTATATGGTACACCTAGCGCTAATGGATGAGAACCTGTCAGGGTGGATCTAATTTCCTTATGCAGTCTTAGCCAAGTATTTCATGATAGCACTGAGGATAATCCCCAATTCAAAATAGCTTGAAATCCTAATCAAGATCAAGGATCAAGATAAAAGTAGGATGAGGTGTTAGTTTGTGCATCTTAGAGCCAAGGCCACCAAGGATGAGGAAGATGGCACCAACATGATGGACATCTATCCTCTCTAAAGAGTGATAATTAATGGGAATATCTTTAACCTTTACTATGAAATGAAGACACACAATAAGGTAAGTGATCTTGGAAAGCATAATTATCACCCCTCCTAGTCAATGATGAATGAAAGGGTATGTTGAAGCTATAAGAGAAGACTCTCTAAAATAAATGGGGAGGGAATCTTGAAGAAATCATGTAGTGCATCTAATTGAAAATTGCCTTCAAAGATAAAATTACATCTCTAGTTTGAAAGAAACACATGACCTTTGTGTTAGACAGTGCTTCCTCTAGCAAGAATCACAAGAAAAATACAAAAGGACCTATTGTGTTCCCTATTATAGCTCTTATGGATATGGAGAAAGAGGTGACCCTCGTACATAGAATAGAGGAGACTGAAGAAGATAGAAAAGGGATATATATCCTTAGTAGAATAAGGATAATAGGATCCAATCACTAAAGATGTATAAGAATCCCTATAAAATGGCATGAGTTTCATGCCTAAGGAAATAGATGAGCTAGAAATTCCCTCATCTAATGAATAACCCTCCACATCACCTCCTCAAATAGAAGAGGAGAAGAGAAGGGTTTGGAAGAAGATGTGGTTGAGTGAGGAGGACATCAATAAGGTGTTGGAACTTGAATATAAGTGGATACTTGTCAAGGAAAATTAATTGGCCAAGATAGAGAAAAAGGCCATGAAGGTTCCCACAAGTGTAGGACCAATATTTGAAATGGTCAAGCAAGCACCAAGTTCCCCCACCAAAAAGGTATAAGAAACTAAACAAAAGGCATACTCAATTAGTAAAGGGGTGCCTAAATAAAAATAAGGTAATACTGATACCTTAGAAAAAGAAATAGAGATAGCAGAGGAACCTTAGCAGTAACAAGGTGATGCTAGCACCAAAAGAATTTACCTATAGATGAGTATTGAGAAACCTCAATATGAATAAATGGATGAGGGGGAGAATTTTTAGGAAGAAACCTCCAAGGATCAAACATGTGAGTCTTATGAGGAGAGTGTCAAGGAGAGTGGTGGTGCCATTGAAGAGGAAGAAGTATAGATAAAAATGGTCATCATCAAGAAAGAAAACAAAAATCTAAATATAAGGTACAAGATGTAGGAGGGATGAGTAGATGAATAAATCTACATGTATAAAACTATTCCCACCCAAACTGCCATGACTAGGATGTGTTATCAATTCTCATTTTCACTAGACTACTACATAGACCAACCTTAGTTAAGGTGCCTAGGGTATTTAAATTAAACATGGAAGAACCTGATGAGGCGTAAGACTCCCTCCTTATTAATCCTTTTACAATAAACCCTATCTAATATAATAATTTACTAAACAAGATGACCATATAATTTGTGTGTCAAAACATCATCAATGATGGTAAAGTAAGGAAGTGGAAAAATCTCCACAAATAAGTTAAGGATGAAGAAAAATCCACAAAATTTAAGCTATAACAACTCTTTGAGCACATATATATGGCGAAAACATCTCTTCTAGTTGGCATCGATACTTTAGACCTTTTAGAGGTTGAAAAAAATTTGTTGGTAGAGTAGATGCTCTCAAGGTTAAAACCTAAACTATCACAAGGAGAAGAAGAAGAAGAATATCCTAGTGTCACACTAAAGAAAGAGCTAGTGGATAAGCTTAAAGAGGTAAAGGACCTCTTCAATAAATTATAGGATCTCATGGATGCATAATATGTCATCTTATTAAGATTTCAAACCAAGACTCAGTTATAGACACGTGCTTAAAGTAAGTGAAGGAAGAGAAGGATAAGTTGATGGCACAAGTATACTCGATAAGTAGGTTAGAGTGGGCACAAATCATGGGGAGAATCAACACACTTAGTAACCAAATAAAATATCAAGATCAAAACTTGTAAGAACTCTTATGTTCTCTATAGACTAAGAAGTGTGAGCAAGGAGTGATCTTAGATGGAAGTGTGGATAAGGTAAAATACAATGTTGAGGCCTTCTATAAGGACCTAGAGATAATGGATGTGCTTGTGATCACTATTATATCTATCAAAATAGATATTTCCACTAAAGAAATAAATCTCACCATTAAGGGATTTGTATACTTCAACACCAAACTCAAGGAGAGTGCACCCAATTTTTATGCTCCTAAAATATTGATAGCCTTGTCTGAGGATGGAATAAAGTTTTTATATGGGGTAATTTTGGACCCCTTATTTCATTAAGTAAAGGACTCAAGCCAAGATGAAATCCACCTAGATTTGAAGGAATCATTTTGTATAATGGTTATCCTTTTAGCATTTTAACACTAGATGAAGGGTGTAACACATTTCTTATGCCAACTAATAGGTGGATAACTATATTCTAGTTTTTCAATGTATCTTCTAAGATTGATGATATGTGGAAAATGAAATTAAAATTTCACAAAGTCATGGATCTGGTGGGTATGATTACCAAAGTTCCATATCTACATGCAACATGCACATTCCACCCTAGTGAAGATGCTCATGAATGCTATTTAAGGAGTTCAAACTAGTTGGATCAAAGGATAAAAGAACTATATTATAACTCTAGATAAATGAAGTCACTTTTCATGCATTTGAAATACATTAGGCTTGGGAATAGTGTGGAAGCCATGAAGGCTCCATTTGTAATCACCTAAGCTTGCTTATGAGCCCCTGGGTCATTAAATAGGAAAATATGAGTATATACTCTGTTATGAATTTTATGAACTCTATACTCTATTTTGAACTATGATTAATGATGAAGCTTTTTGCATTAACACATAATGTGTCTAGTTTACATGTATTTTATGTTACTAATAAAATTAATAATGGTTGTAATGTCATGTTTCATTTATGTTAAGTGATTTTTATGTATGCTACTAGTTTATGTATTTAATGGAGTCCTTGTAAACTTTCATTATGTCATCATCATTTCAAATAAAGATTGTGTATAGAGTCTACATCGAGCGTTCCTACCCTTGATAAGATCATGTATCTAGTAGGAATAGTCTGAGTGGAAGTATCCTTGAAACCCCTTAAGTTCTTAGATAACACCAAACTTAGTCCATGAAACACTTGTGTCTTTGAATCTACTTAAATATTTTGTCTAATTTCATAAGACCCCTAATTAAAGCCTCATGCCATAATACAACTAGCCCAATGAGGGCCCTAGTTCCTTCTCAACTACATTTCAAGTGAGTGTATGAGGCCTATGCCTTATGTGGATTGATACTAGAATAATTTAGTGTTAAATTTTTTAGCACAAAATTATTAACCCATGATTGCACCTGGTTATAATAAACCAATGATTATCTAAAGACAAATTTTTGCTTTTTTTACAACAAGCATATCAGTGGAGGAATGTCATATAGGCATGGCTTCCACACCATCACAATTTCATATTTTAGTGAGGGCATGCGAAAAAGGCATTACCTCCACACTTATTAAATATTTAGTATCTCTAAATTATAATGGGGACATGTTATAGAAACATGTTCTCCACACTAATACAATTTCTTAGTTTTATATTTTAATGGGGGCATGTCATGGGAACATATATTCCACACAATTTTTAAAGTTAGATGATTTAGATACACATTTTTGGTAGTATCCTATACATTGGTACCATTTTTATACCCATATTTTTGATTGAGACATATATGAGATGCATGTGCCATGAAAAAGATCACCTTAAATTGAAAAAATAAATCATATTTCATATTTAAAATTTTTTTATGGATTTTAGCATACACTAGGATAGACTTTTATGGATTTTTATTGAGTGAATATACTAAAGTAGTTGGTTCACTTTTGGCAAGGTTGAGCTGACTACATACCTCAATCTTACTATAGATGATATTTTGTTACTATGTAGCACCTTAATCTTATACACTTGGAAAAATCAAATATTAGCTATGTTAGGAATATATAACATAGAGCAATATTAATGAATTAAAGATAGAAATAAAATGTAGAAAATATAACACAATAGAGACACAGATTTAACATGGTTCATCCAATATGAGCTACATCCACACAAAAATAACCAGTCATTATTTTGTCTAACAAATGAAGGGAAAAAGCTACATTACAACCATTTAAATACCCTCTTCACTCACACATAGCATGCTACTAGAATTACAATTACCTCATATCAAAAAGAGGGTTGTATATAGGGAAAAAATGCACAAACATAATTTATACCATTAGATCTAAAACCCAATAGTGAATGGTCTAGATTTACTATGAAATTACAATATTTTACAATGTATTTTTAACTAAATTTTGTTTCAAGGGTGTGCCCCCAAACCCCCACTAGGGGGGATCACAAGTAGGTCACCACCCCCCAGACCCCCATAGCAACCATAGTAGTGGGAATTTCCCCCACCACACTTCCCTATCAAGAATTGGGAATTATAATAAGATTAAGGTCCACTATCTAATATGCTATTCCTCTTAGTTCTATGCATGCCTTACTTTTGTAATCCTCACATCTAGTTTATATTGTGCCCATTGGCCCATATCTTAGTTTTACCATCCTTATATTGATGACAAAAACATCCCATATTTCTTAAAATTATTAAAATTTAATTATCTTAAACCTTTACAAGTTATGAGCATGTGCATGCTCTCCTTCTCCCTGGACACTAGTGTTCATAATAGATAGTAGCATTAACATTATTATCCTAACTTGATGCAAGTGTCTAGTGCTTTAAATTCATCCAATTTATAAATTAAATATATTAAAATTGTTACCTAAGTTATTTAATGTGATTTATCTCCTGATAGGAATGGTATAAATACAATATCAACCCTCATTCATTCCTCACCCAGCAATCAAACCAAAAGAACACTCAAGAAGCACTCAAGTTAACAAAAGATTTCCTATTTTTCCCTATTCTAATATCGATCAAATAAATATCCTAGATACAAGTTTTAATTAATAAATTAATAGTCATAAGGTCATATTTTACAAGTTACATGATAGGTCACTATTGTACTTGTTTTACACACATTGCATGATTCACACATAAAAAAACATGTAGGGGAGAACTACATGAATCTGATTCCCTCTTCTAGAGTATTGGCTATTTAAATATCACCCTTTTATTTTGGGGTCATTAAGGGTCATCTCGACACCATGTACCCACTAACCCATTTTTCCCAAGGTTACATTAAAGATGGAAAACTAAGGTTTTACCATTTCACTAGGAGTGATAGTCCATGACCTATATCTAAATACACTAAAGTAAAGGTGAATACAAACTAAGAATAATGTAGGTGGTTGCATCCTATTTGATCATATATTGTATATAGGACACTAGCATCAAACTCAAACACTAATGTCAATGCAATTATCTCAGGTTAACATAAGTGTCCAGAGAGCTAGAGGCACTAGATGTAGAAACTAATGATTGATCTAGGACTATCTTCTTCCTAGTTTATACTTATACTAAATGTAGACCTACATTATCATTAGACTTATCTAATTACTCTCTTTTATGTCATTTATATTTCTAGAATAGTTATACTTTCCATTAATATCCTCTCTTAGTTTTATAAACTTAGCATATGGTACATGAGTTTAACACATTAATTGGCCTACTATAGATCTGATATTCACCCTTATACCCCATCATTTTTATATCCATAAATCTATCTACCTAATTATTATTCCACAATACAAATTAGATTTAAATATTTAGTGAACTTGATCTATGTGAATCGAAAAAAAATTGATTCTTAGGGTTTTAAAATAGTTAGGGTTTTATATTGTTGTACTTTTTCATTTTATATTGGTACTATTTTTCATGAAATCCAGGCATATCCATAGATTAGGTCTATTAAAAATATTAAACTTCCCCTCAACCCATCTAAGATGTTTCAAACCAATGAGGTATCTCATACCTTGGATCATCATGATACCCATGTTGATAATTAAAAAAAAGACTGATAGGGTTATTATAGAAGAGGATTCTAATAATTAAAATTTGGAAACAAATGAAAATTACCAAGAAGACAATGACCAATTTCATGTAATTACAATGTTTCATGAGTGCATTTGACAAAAACTTGAATATCTTGATAAAATATTACAAAATCTACTTGAATCTAAAAATTCAAAAACTTTAGTGGATACATCCCTCCCCTTGAACACATTATAACTTAATAAATCTAATGAGAGCATGGATTATGTGTTCTAACCTTTATTGTCTTAAACTACTATTGATACATATATTATGAACTTACCCATTATTTCAACACAAATTTTGGTTTCAATGCCTATTACTACTCAAAAAATGTTTCTAACCCCTTTGGTGACTACTCAAATTGTTAATCAAAATCCCATTAGGCATACAATTCAATTACTCCTTTAAGTCATAAAGACCTTGTAGGATAAGGTTATAAACATTGAAAAAAAGGCTTCAAATTATTCATATGCTATAGATTCACAATATGTGTTACATAACCCCCTTTCACTTGAGATCTTTTGTCACCCTTTGCCAACTAGATTTGTTACACCTAAGTTCACATTTTATGATGGCAATGGTGATCCTAAACAACATCTTCAAAACTTCTACGTGAAATGCCTTTATTATACTTTAAATGGTAAAATTTTCACCAAATTATTTCTAAGGATCCTCAAGGACTATGCTTTGAGGTGGTTTTATAACTTACCTCTCTAGTCCATGAAAGCTTTCAAGCCACTTGAAAATTATTTTTTGGTATACTTTTATATTAACATTACCAAAAAGGTTTCATATGCTCAAATTACAAAGATCAAACAAGGAACCAATGATCTAGTCAATGGATATGTTTTGAGTATAAGACAATTCTAGTAAAAATGAACAATCATATGGAAGACAAAGAGTCAAAAGACATATTTAAGAAAAGTATGCTTTCTCCTTTACATGAGTCCATTATTTTAAAAACATTTTAATCTTTGATGACTTATGCCATGTTATAAAGGACCATGAAATGAAGCTTATGTCATTGAATAAACTCATATAGAAAACACACTAATTTGGACAACACACCCTATTTTATTTGAAATGGGGGACCCATCTAAAAATATTATAAACTAGAGCTTCAGGGTCTTTTCTTTTATTCTAGTTGGTGATGCCTTCTCAAATATTCAAAATATGGACTACCTCGATTTCCCAAAGTAGTAATGATCCTATTTTATTTCTCTTTAGGACTAAGGAGTATTTATTCTTTTTATAAATCATAGAACTAATGTTGTAACTTTATTTTTTCTTGAATCTCTTAGATTAATGGTCTTCTTTTCCTCCATGGATAATTAATATCTCCATAACTAATAAGTAATTTTTAATGTATCATATTCCTTTTATTTTCTTACTTAATCATTTTTTAAATTTCATAGAGCCTGGCCCAATGGGAATTTACCACATTACCACAAGTTAGATGAGTTTGTCAAAATACATATCAAACATGTTATATCCTAAGAGATCTCAACTAAATAAGAAAGTTACACATCACCACAAGTCAGAGAATCTAGTCTCTATACCTATCAAAGATGTTAGATCCCAAGAGATCCTGGTTGACTGGGAAGGCATCATGTTAACATGAGTTAGATTGGTAAGCCCATATACCTATTAGAGTTTTTAGAGCTCAAGGAAGCCTAGCTAAAGGGGAAGGCACCAATATTTCACAAGTTAGATTGATCAGTCCCCCAGACCTATTAGATATGTCAGAGCTTGATAAAACCTAGCTGAATGGGAAGGTTCCACATCTCTATGACTCAAAGTATCCAATCCCTCAGACCTTTTAGAGATGCCATAAATTGGGAGAGATTGATCAAATAAGAAGGAACCATGTCACCGCAAGTCAAAGAAACCAATCCCTAGACCTATTAGAGATGTCAAAGCCTAGGAGAGCCTGCGAAATGAGAAGGCACCACATCATCTATTATGAATATAGACTAGTATCCACATAATTCCCTAAGAATGTTAGAATCAAGTATATATGATACCTAAAAATTAATTAGGATGTGCCACATGTCCCTAGGTGATGCATAAACTAGCCTAGGGGAATGACATGGAGTACAAAGTTATGCCTAAGTGTCAACCATTAATGGGAAGACTAATGAGTAGGAAACATGTGTAAGAAAGTAGGAATTAGCTTAGAATCATGTAAGATATGTGACTACATTCCTATCATATGATAGATATTAACAAAATGGGAAGCTAGGCCTAATTGGATAGTTTTAAATAATCCCATCACCATTAAGATATCAAGTTGGTGATAGAGGATCATGGGCTCCAAATTAAATTATGGATTGAAAAATAAAAGGATATAATGTAGCCACCAACTAAAATTAGAATTTATGGAAACCAAGATACCAAATGCCATTAATATAGGGGTTTGTATGCATGTACTTATAAATCCTAAGGGAAGCTCATTAACAGTTACCATTGCTACCTTCAAAAAAATATCTAACTTGTTACTTTTAAAAATCCATAGAGCCCCTATAACCCATTCCTTATAAACTCAAATATTCATAATTTCCCCTTTATTCTACTCTAATGGTTAATTCATCCTCAAACCCAAAGGCCAAACTTGGGTATAGGGACTCCACATTCTAGAGTAGCTTGACCAAATTCAAGCGTTACAATAATATATTCACATTAGTTGAGTAAGTCCTTAAGGAATAAGACTTGTATGATGACCAAAAATAAGTGTATGAATATTCCCTCAAGTCTTAAAATAAGTTTGAACTCCAAAGAGATGATTTCAAACCAAAGGGTTCCCCTGCACTGGCCTACTAAGTGACATCCTCCACAATTCCATTTACATTCAAGATGGGGTCAATGACTGGGTGTGATTGCCTAACTCTTGGGACCAACTTGAAAATATATCTAGGAATGACTTAAATGCACAATAATCCCTATTATACTTAAATTTATCTTATGATGTAGTAATGGTGATGGTTTGGATGCAGACCTACCATATCTATGATTTAGTCCAAAACTAGATTGAGTACCCTAACTCTAAATAGGTTAACAAGGAATATATCAATGACTACGCAATCCACACCTTTTAGGAGGAGGTATAAGTAGGAATGATCCTAATAAAATGGTTATTCAGTGCCCAATACTACAAACACATCAATTTCCTATGGGTTCCTCCCTTGCAAATGATCCTAACATGATTAGACATCATATACATGAGGGAATTTATCAATTTCAAGTTGGTCCATGCTATTACATATGCTCAAACCAAGGTAATTTATACATGATGAAATACCTATTAGATATAATCTATATGATTATCTATTTTAATCCTTTAACCTTTCATGTGTGGGTTCTTAGTGTTTTACATAGTCTCTTGGTGTCCTAAGAATGTCATGGTTGTCATTGATGTCAAGCTTGGCCATGATTCATAGTGCATTAATGATAAAGTGATTAGGTTAATGGTTGGAGAGTGTTTGATTAATTTATGGATGATATTGATTGTATTGACATTTTTCAAAGACCCTATGGGGTGTTATGAGTACTTGTAGTGCTTATGTAAGTAAGCATAATCTATCAGAGTAGTTAAATGAGTGTCTAGGTTCAAGTAGTCATCTTAATAGATAAATCTAAGTGAGAATATTGATGACATAATATTTCACATGTATGAAATTTTTAGGATAATTTAAATTATTAATGGATTCCCATATAAAATTTTATCATGTGGTTCAAATTTAATGTCATGAGGTTGAGCGTAGAAAAAGTTATTAAGGTGTAAAGTTGGCCTTCCAGGCAGAATTTACTAAGTTCCCATACTTAGCCAAATTTGGAAGAAGAGATCTTACAATGAACATTAAATGGAATCAAGGATAAAAAGGTGATAATTATATATAATAATATAAGGATATAATGTAAATCATTATCTTTTTATATAGTGATCAATGGTGCATATCAAGTCAATGTCAAAGGATTCACAGATGATGTGCATGGATGCCAAGTGGCAAAAGAGTATTGGAGACTGATTGTAGAAGGAACACTAGAATAGAAAGTGGATTGATATTGGAAGAAAGGATCAAATATATATATTTATAATTAAATATATCTAATGGTTAACATTATATCATGTAGATAGAGATTAATGGCATGATTCAAAGTTAAATAGTTAATTATAGTATGTGGGGCTGCCAAGTAGCTTGATCGCAGAAGGGCAGATCAATGATCAATGATGAGTGATGAAAGGTAAATATAAAGATAATTATAATTATATTTATTTATTTAATTTTTTTAAAATTTATATGGAACATGAGATGATGAAAAAGTGTTTGATGTTTAATATTTACATAGTGACTGTTGGAATTTAAATATTCAAATTTGTGAAAGAAAACTAGTGATGGGTTTTAATATATATCTTGAGCATATGGAAAAATTTGTAAATGGAGTAAAAAAAAAGTTTTAAATGAATCCAAGTTTCATATATAAACATTTTTTATAATGTTTTAATGTTTATACATTCAATGTTTTTGAGCTCCAAAGTTGACTATGTGTTTGGCCATTTTCTGCAAGTGACCCGAGAAGGAAAATTGAGTTTTTCTTGATAGTGTGTTGATGTTTCAAGATGAAATACCTATTGGATAATATTTTATACTCCATTATTAATATATATGGACTTTATATGTTTTAAAATTTTATATTAAATGTGAAAAAATTAATATAAGCTGACTGTGTTTGTTGAATGCACTGGCAAATTGAGTGACCACTTTGTAGAAGTGTGTTGGAAGAGTTATGAGTAGAATTGAAGAGGAAAATTAGTATGGAGATGTCATATAAGTATTATTATAAATTATTTTATTTCATTATATTCCCTTTATCAGATATGGAAAGTCAAAATAGTATAGTTATATATTGACTGTGTGTGACCAGCCTGAGTGGTCATTTTGAGAGAGTTATTTTTAGTGCTTAGAGATTATGTTAAAGTTTATAAATAAAATGGAGGTATTTAATAGGTATTTAAGGGTTGAAAAAATTTATATAATCATATTTATATATTAAACACTTTATTTTTTTCTTTAGAAGTTTGAGACTGTGTTTTCTATATATGAAGACCTGAAGAGCAAGGACACCTAATTGGTAGGTTTGAGTGTTGATTTGGTATTCCAAGTGGAATGGACCCATATAGGATTATTAAATGGGATATTTGAGATATTTTTTATGTGTTTAAATCATTATTAAATTATTAAGGTTTTACAATTAGTTTCACATGTAACGTGTGAGTATGAAGGCCTAATTGTTTTAGGTCTCACCAAGACCTAATGGTGGTTTAACACTAATGAGGTATTTTATAACCTAAAGAGTGTGTGTTTATTACATGTAACATGTATGAGGACATATTTTAAATGTATATTAAGTATGTTAAGCATCTTTTCTGACCAAGATGTGTTATACCAATAGATTGGTATAAATACAAGGCATTGTTGGCCTATTTGTGCCAGTTGTGTATGTGTGGATTCAAGCAAAGAAGAAAACATTTGAAAGAGAAATTAAAATTTATTTATGTAAATAATATTATGAAAAATATAATAAATTTTTATATTATCAATTTTATTTAGGAGGAAACAAAGATCATTTGACTTAATGAGCCTAAAAGAGGCAGTTTGAGTAAGTTATCCCTAGAGGCAGCTTGAGAGAGATGGAGGTGAAGAGTGAAGATAAAGGTGATAATCATCAGTTGAAGAGTACAAAAATGAGTTCAAGTTTATATATTTAGGTATAAATTGGGTGATTATTTTTCTATGGTTTTGGTTCCTCCTTGCAATATAAAGCTTGTTTAAAGGTCTAGTTATTATGGGTGCTCAACTAGACATGGGTAGTAGATCCTTGTGGGATTGGTGTCTCACTAAACTAAGGGATGTGTGTTCCTTTATCAATTGGTTATGGTCTATTTTTTATATATTTTTATTATATTATTTTATTCCATCTTGTAGGGTTCAGTGGGTTTTATCCCCCAAGAGGGTTTCCCACATATGTCATGTGTTATGTGTTTGATCTTGCTATATCTTATTTATTCATTACAATGGTTAACTTGTATATTTCATGATTGTATGTGTTAAATGTTTAAGAGTTTATAACTAGATTTGGATTATATATCATCACTTATTCACCTCACCCCACTCTTAGTGATTATACCTTTAACAATTTGTATCAGAGTAGGACCTTCCAAGTTCAACCACTAGAAGGTGATCCAAGGTACAATATGGTTAAGCAATTGAAGAAAGAGAATCAAGAGTTAAAGGCTCAAGTAGAGATTAATTATGCACGTATAAAATAAATTAAAGAAATTTGAAATCATTTTAAGGCATTTTTTAAGAATTATAGAGGTAAGTTGAGTGATTATGATCAGAATAAGATCATGGCCTCAATAAGGCTAATAAAGATGAGTGCATCAAGCTCAATAAGGAGCTAGAATCCTTGAAGGCAAGTTCAATATTAAAATATAATAAAGAGAAGATAATCAATATTGAGGATAAATTAAGGGTTATATAGATAAATCTAAGTTTAAAAGAGGAAGAATACATACATATGAAGACTCAGTTAGAAGAGACACATACCAAGCTGAGTTCAAAGTAAGGTGAGCATGATGAGTTGAAATCCAATCTTGATTCTATAAATATTATTAAAGATAAATCATGTATATTTAAGGATGGCATGTAGAAATAAGCTAAGAGGAATAAAGAGACTATCCAAGTTCTTATAATTTAGTTAGAGGCTACAAGTTCAAGTATGAGAGCTAAAGAGGACGAGAGCATTAAATTCAAGACCAATCTAGATTCATTGAAGGATGAGCATGATAAATTTTTTGTCAAGTTAAATAAGGATAAGAAAGATCAAGAGAGGTCATCTCAAGACAAGAAGGATGAAATCACCAAGTGTAACATGATAATAATTATCAAGCAACCAAACACTATAAGGTATGAAAGTTCATTTCATGGTCATTGCTTTGCATGTAAGCTTTTGGTCATAAGGAAAGAAACTGTAGAAGGAAGAGTAGCTAATCAACTAGAGGTATAGATAAATTAGTCTACTATAATTGTCATGACATGGGACATATTACTAGATCCTACCTTGAAATGCATGGGAAAAGACTAACCTAGGTATGGAGACCTAAGACAGTCAAGATTGAGAATAATAAACCTAAGAGACAAGATATTATTTGTTTTAATTATCATCAAGTTTTTCATTGATAGATATTGTATAACCAATCTCTAAATTCATAATAAGGTGCATGGATATCTTAGAGTGTTCAATAAAGTTCAATCCTTGGTATGGAATCCTAAGGAAGTGAAGACCAATAAAACTAATTCATTTTAGCTAAAATATTAAGGTCGACTACCAACTAAAGCAAAAGTGGAATCAGATATGAAGAAGATTTAGGAATACCAAGAGAATGTGTCATCTGCCCAAATAGAAAAGGAAAATCAAAGATTAATTCAAGTCAATCTCAAGGAAAATATCAAAGTGCTAATTGAGGATATTTTTAGGGATGTATGGATCCAAGAGAACATCTTGCTATTTTTGAGAAAATTTCATGCAAAGAACATCAGTTTTCAATGCCTATTGATGAGGTTCCTTCTTCAAATGAAAAGGTATGTCATGAATCTTTATTATCTCCATATGTTGTCAATCTAATCTTAGAATAAAAAGAGAATATTATAGTGGATGAGCATGTTGATTATCTTAATCCTAATAATAATAAGAAATATTATTATCAAATGACCAAGGAGGAGAAGGAATATGAGGAGTTATGGGTAACTCCTATCTTCACATTGTTTTAGGCTTCAAAGAGACACTTGATAAGTAAGAGGAAGCATGGTAAATATCAGTTGAGCTTTGGTTTATGTTACAAGATATGAATATCATTTTAAGATGTGTTTGGTTAAGGGGGAGCTAATTCATTTAGCTTGAGTGGCTTAAAGAAGATGTTTGTAATGTGAAGAGGAACATATGTGAAGATGGTTCAATCATGATAAAAGTATGAATATGTCTTCTACAATTATTATTTCAAGAAGATTGATATGGTGACTTGATCAAACCAAGTCATGTGTTTTGACAAGGTATTGAATCTTCATACATGAGCAAAGAGAGTTTATGAGTTCTATAAGTAGATAGGTCCAAGGATCAGATAAGCCCAAGTTTAGATAGGTATATGTCAAATAATAGATGGCATGAGATGGAGATTAATGTTAGGGGAGATTTCTAATCTCTATGAGTATTTTGTCAGGTCTAAGGATCAAATAAGTCCAAATTCATATTTGTGAATGTAAAAGGGGGAGAAATTGATTCATATTATTTAAATTATGTAAATATCTTGAGCATATTAAATAGTATTTGAATGCACACATGATGTTGAGGAATGATAAAGTTGGCATATTGAGGAAGAGACCCTTTTTCATTAATGTCAAAGGGGGAGAAAGATAAAAATAGAGGAGTTATTTAAATTGAGAGAAGTCATTTTGAGTATGGCTTTCCATCAATGAAAAAGGGAGATATTTTTGGACATAGTCTCTTGGTTTCCTAAGAATTTCGTGGTTGTCATTGATGTCAAGATTGGTCATGATTCATAGTGTATTAATGACAAGGTGATCAGATTGATGGTTTGGAGAGTGTTTACTTAGTTAATAATTGATGGTATGAACATGTTTCATAGAACTTATTGGGTGTTATGAGTTATTAGAGTGATTATGAAAGTAAATGGAATTCATCATAGTAGTCAGATGATTGTCTAGGTTCAAGTAGTCATCTTGATAGATAAAGTTGAGTAAGTAGATTAATGACACCATATTTCACAAGTATAAAAGTTTCAAGAGTATTTTTTTACATGAATGGATTACCCTATGAAAATTGATCATGTATTTCAAATTTTAGCTCATGAGGTTAAGCATAGTAAAATTTATGAAGGTGTAAAGTTGGCCTTCCAGACAAAGTTCACTAAGTTCCCATACATAGCCAAATTTGCAAGAAGAGATATAATAGTGAGAATTAAATTGGATCAAGGATCTAATGGTGAGAATTTTATCTAATTAGATAACTATATAATGGTGATAATTATCTTATCATAAAGCGATCAATGGTGTGTATCAAGTTAATATGTCAAAGGATTCATAGATGATGTATAGGGTTGCCAAGTGGCAAAAGAGCATTGGAGACTGATTATAGAAGGCATATAAGACTGCCAAATAGATTGATTTTGAAAGCAAGAATCAAATATATATGATGATAATTCAAAATATATAATGGTTTTTATTAAATCATGTAGATAGAGATCAACGGTGTGGTTCAAATCCAAATAGTCAATGATGGCATGTAGGGCTGCCAAGTGGCTTGATCATGGAAGGGAAAATCAATGATAAATGGTGAGAAATGAAAGGTAAAGATCAAGATAATTATAATTATATCAATGGAACACATTTTTAAAAAAATTTATAGGGAGCATGAGATGATGAAAAAATGTCTTATATTTAATATCTACATAGTGACCGTTGGAATTTAAAAATTAAAATTTGTGAAAGAAAACCAATGATAGGTTTTGATCTATATCTTGAGCATATGGTAGAATTTATTGATGGAGTAAAAATAGAAGTTGTAAAGGACTACAAGGCACATCCAAAAAAATTATTTATAATTTTTTAATGTTTGTATAGTCAAATTTTTTTACCTCTAAAGTTAACTGTGTGTTTGACCATATTCTGCAAGTGACCAAGAAGGATAATTGAGTTATTATTGATAATGTGTTAATGTTTAAAAATGAAATAACTATTGGATAGTGTTTTATACTACATTAATAATATATTTATGGATTTTTTTAGGTTTTATTGATCCATATTTAGTGTGACCAAAGGCTTAGAAATTGAATGTGTTTGTTGAATTCACTAATAGATTGAGTGACCACTTTGCAAAAGTGTATTGGAAGAGTTATGACTATAATTGAAGAAGTAAATGAGTATGAATATGTTATATAGTTATATAAATATTATTATAAATTATTTTATGTCATGATATTTCCTTGATCAGATACGGAGAATCAAAATGGTATAACTATATTTTGACAGTGTATGACCAGCTTGAGTGGCCATTTTGAGAGAGTTGTTTTTAGTGCTTAGATCATGTGTTGAAGTGTATAAATAACATGGAGGTGTTTAATATGTACTTAATGGTTCAACCATGTGATATAATAATATGTATATGTGAAATTCTTGAGTTTTTACTTTAGAAGTTTGAGACTATGTTTTCTTTATATGAAGACCTAAAGAGCAAGGATACCTAATCAATAGGTTTGAGTGTTGAGTTGGAGTTCAAGGTGGAATAGCGAAATGTGGGAGAAATAAAAGGGATATTGGAGATATTTTTGATGTTTTAAAATCATTGTTAAGGGATGAACGTGGTTTAATTAGTCTCACATGTAACATGTGAGTATGAAGGCCTAATTATTTTAGGTCTCACCAAGACCTAATGGTGGTTTGGGGAGAATAAGGTATTGTTTGGCCTAAGAAGTGTGTGATTATTACATGTAACATGTATGAGGACCTATTTAAAAGGTATAAAAAGTATGGTAAGCATCTTGGCTGACCAAAATGGGATATACCAAGAGAGTGGTATAAATATAAGGCATAATTGGCCTATTTGTGTCAGTTACGTATGTGTGGATTCAAGCAAAGAAGAGAAACTTTGAAAGAGAAGGTATAGGTTAGTTAGGAACACAAGAGTGTAAAAAATATCAGACATGTTTATCTAATTGATTTGATGTAATAATAAACATAGGTCATTGGGCCTAATGAGCCTAGAAGAGGCAGTTTGAGCAAGTTAGCCTTAGAGGCATCTTGAGAAAGATTAGAGGTGAAAAGTGTAGATAAAGGTGATCATCATCATTTAAATAGTATAAATATGTGTTCAAGGTTATCTATTCATGTATTTGAGTGGGTGATTGTTTTCCTATGGGGTTGGTTCCTCCTTACAAGATAAAGCTTACTAAAGGTCTAGTTGTTGTGGGTGCTTAGCTAGATAGGGATAATAACTCCTTGTGGGATTGGTGTATCACTAAACTAGAGGATGGGTGTTCCTTAATTATTTTGTTCTACTATAAATTTTGGATATTATTATTATTATAGGATTGTAGTCCATATTGTAGGGTTTAGTGGGTTTTATCCCCCAAGAGATTTTCTCACATATGTCATATATTAGGTGCTTGATCTTGCTATATCTTTTTTGTTTATTTCAATGGTTAATTTTTATGATTCATGATTATATGTGATGAATGATTAAGAGTTTGGAAATATATTTGGATTATCTAGCATTAATGATTCACCCCCACCCTCTCAATGATTGTTTCTCTAGTAATTGGTAGCATATAAGGACCTTCTATGCAATTTTAACCACTTAAAGGTGATCCAAGGTACAATATGGATAAGCAATTGAAGAAAGAGAATCAAGAGTTAAAGGCTCAATTATAGGTTACTTATGTATGTATAAAATCAATTGAATGAGAGTACAATTAGTTTAAGGCATTTTTTGAGAAGTACAGAGGTAAGTTGAGAGATTATGATTAGAATAAGATCATGGACTCAAGTAATAAGACTATTAAGGATAAGTGAATCAAGGTCAATAAGGAACTAGAATATTTGAAGGAAAGCTCAAGATCAAAAGATGATAAAGATAAGATCAGCATTATTGAGGATAAGTTAAGGGTTATAAAGATAATTTTGAGTTCAAAAGAGGAAGAATACAGACATCTTAAGACTTAATTAGAAGAGACATATGCCAAGTTGATTTCAAAGCAAGGTGAGCATGATGAATTTAAATCTGATCTTGATTCTATAAATATTATTTAAGATAAATCATGTATATTGAAGGATGACATGGATAAAGAAACTAAGAGGGATAATGAGACTATCCAAGTTCTTAGAATGTATTTAGAGGCTGCAAGTTTAATTATGAGAGCTAAAGAGGGTGAGAGCATTCAATTGAAGACCAATCTAGATTCATTGAAGGATAAGCATGATCAATTTTTGGTCAAAGTAAACAAGGATGAGAAAGAGCAAGAGAGGTCATCTCAAGATAAGAAGAATGCAAGCACTAAGTGTAACATCCTAAGACCTATCAAGAGACCAAACACTATAAGGTATTAAAGTTCATTTCATGGTCACTTTTTTGCATGTAAGCATTTTGGTCATAAGGTAAGAAACTATAGAAGGAAGAGCTATTGGTTAGCTAGAGGTATGGATAAAGTAGTTTGATATAATTCTCATGACATGGGACATATTACTAGATTTTATCCCAGAATGCATGGGAAAATACTAACCCAAGTATGGAAACCTAAGATAGTCAAGCTTGAGCATAATGATCCTAAGAGACAAGATGTTATTTGTTTTAGTTGTCATCAAGTTGGTTATATTGCAAGATATTATATAAGTAAGCTCTCAAGTCAAAAGAATGTGCATGGATATCCTAGAGTGATCAATAAAGGTCAATCCTTGGTATGGAATCTGAAGGAAGTGAAGACCAAGAAAACTAATTCATTTGAGCTAAAAGATCAAGGTGGACTGTCTACTAAAGTAAAAGAGGAATTAGATATGAAGAAGATTCAAGAATGCCAAGAAATGTGTCATCTATCCAAATAGAAAAGGAAAATCAAAAGTCAGTTCAAGTCAAGCTCAAGGAAAGACCAAAGTGATAGTTGAGGATAGTTTTGAGGGATTTATGGATCCAAGAGAACATCTTTTTTTTGTTGAGAAGGTTTCATGTAGATAACAACATTTGCCAATGCCTAGTGATGAGGTTATTTATTTAGATGAAAAGTTATGTCATGAATCAGTATTGTCTCCATATGTTATCAATCCAATCTTAGAATAAAAGGATAATATTGTAGTGGATGAGCATGTTGCTTCTCTTAAGCCTAATAATAAGAATAAGAATTATTAGTATCAAATGACCAAGGAAGAGAAGGAATATGAGGAGTTGTGGGCAACTCCTAGTTTCATATACTTATAGGACATTGTGGGTTAGGGTGTCTCTATCTAGGCTTCAAGGAAACACTTGACAAGTAAGAGGAAACATGATGAATTTCATTTGAGCTTTGGTTGATGTTATAAGATAAGAATATCATTTGAATATGTGTTTGGCTAAGGGGGAGTGAACTAAGTTATCTTGAGTAGCTTGAAAAAGATGTCCATAATGTGAAGGGGAGCATATGTGAAGATGATTCAGTCATGATAGAAGTATGAATATGTCTTCGATAGTTGTGATTTCAAGAAGATTGATGTGATGACTTGATAAAACCAAGTCATGTGTTTTGATAAGGTATTTAATCTTCATTCATGAGAAAGGAGAGATTGTGAGTTCTATAGGTAGATGGGTCCAAGGATTGAGAATCCCAAGTTTAGATTGGTGTATGTCAATGAAAAAATGACATGATATGGAGCTTGATGTTAGGGGGAACTTTTTAAGCTCTATGAGTAGTTTGTCAGGTCCAAGGACTAGAGAAGTTCAATTTTAGATTGGTGCATGTCAAAGGGAGAGAAATTGATTCATATGCTTAAATTTATGTAAGTAGCCTAAGCATATTAAATATTATTTTAATACACACATGATGTTGAGGAATGATCAAGTTGGCATATTGAGGAAAAAACCCTTTGTCATTAATGTCAAAGGGAGAGAAAGATCAGAATGGAGTTGTTCATATAGAGATAAGGCATTCTGAGTATGGTTTACCATCAATGAAAAAGGGGGAGATTGTTTTAAATAGTCTCTTAGTGTCCTAAGAATGTCATGGTTGTCATTGATGTCAATCTTGGTCATGATTCATAGTACATTAATGATAAACTAATCATATTGATGGTTTGGAGAGTGTTTTCTTAGTTAAGAAATTGGTGGATGATATTTATGGTATTAGCATGTTGTAAAGACCCTATGGGGTGTTATGAGTACTTGGAGTGCTTATGGAAGTAAATATAATTCATTAGAGTAGTCAGATGAGTGTTTAGGTTCAAGTAGTCATCTCGACAGATAAAGTTGAGTGAGTAGATTAATGACATCATATTTCACAAGTATGAAAATTTCAAGAGAATTTTGATACATTAATGGATTCCCCTATGAAATTTGATCATGTTTTTAAAAGTTTAGGTCATGAGGTTGAGCATATAAAAAGTTATTAAGTTGAAAATTTGGCCTTCCAGGTAGAGTTTATTAAGTTTCCATACTTAGCCAAATTTGCAAGAAGAGATCTAATGATGGGCATTCAATTGGATCAAGGATATAATGGTGATCATTTTATATAATCAAAGAAGTATCTACTAGTTAATTTGATCTTGTTATATAATGATCAATGGTACGTATCAAGTCAATATTTCAAAGGATTCATAGATAATGTGTGGGGCTACCAAGTGGCAAAAGATAATTGAAGATTGACTACAGAAGGAACATGGGACTACCAAATGTCTTGATATTGAAGAAAGGACTGAATATATATGGTGATAATTTGAAATATATAATGGTATGAATTAAATCATGTAGATAGAGATCAATTATGTGGTTCACAATCAAATAGTAAATGATGGTACATGGGGTTGTTATGTGGCTTGATCGTAGAAGGGCAGATCAATGATCAACGGTGAGTGATGCAAGGTAAATATTAGGATTCTTATAAGGATATAAAAATATTTTGTTTATTAAAAAATTATATGGAGGATGATATGATGAAAAAGTGTCTGAGGTTTAATATTTGCATAGTGACTGTTGGAATTTAAATATTCAAATTTGTGAAAGAAAACTAGTTATGGGTTTTGATCTATATCTTGAGAATATGGTAGAATTTGCTAATGGAGTAAAAATAAAAGTTGTAAAGGACTATAATTAACATCCATAAACATTGTTTATAATTTTTTAATGTTTTTATAGTCAAATTTTTTGAACTCCAAATTTGACTATGTGTTTGACTATGTTCTACAAGTGACTCGAGAAGGATAATTCAATTATTCTTGATAGTGTCTTGATGTTTCAAGATGAAATAAAAATTAGAGAGTGTTTTAGAATACGTAAATAATATTTTTATTTATTATGTAGGTTTTACCAATCCATATTAAGTGTGAACAAAGGCTTAGAAGTTGATTGTGTTTGTTGAATGCACTAGTAGATTGAGTGACTACTTTTTAGAAGTGTGTTGGAAGAGTTATGAGTAGAATTGAAGAAAAAATGAGTATGGAGATGTTATGTAAGTATATAATTCTTATGTTAAATTATTGTATTCCATGATATACCACTGATCAAATATCCATAGTCAATATAATATAACTATATTTTGATTGTGCATGACCATCCTAAGTGGTCATTTTGAGAGAGTTGTTTTTAGTGCTTAGAGATTGTGTTAAAGTGTATAAATAACATGGATATATTGCATATGTCATGAAGGTTTCACCCATGTGATATAATCATATGGATATTTGAAATACTTGAGTGTTTTTTTAGATTTTTGGGACTATGTTTTCTATATATGAAGACCTGAAGAGCAAGGAGACCTAATTAGTAGGTTTGAGTGTTGAGTTGGTGTTGCTGGTGGAATAGACCCATATGGGATTAATAAAGGGTATATTATAGATATTTTTAAATGTTTTTAAAGCATTTTTAAAGGATTAATGTGGTCCAAGTAGTCTCACATGTAATGTGTGAGTATGAAGGCCTAATTGTTTTAGGTCTCACCAATACCTAATGGTGGTTTGGACCTATTGAGGTATTGGTCAACCTAAGGATTGTGTGGTTATTACATGTAAAATTTATGAGGACATATTTCAAAGGTATAAAAATTACTATAAGCATCTTGTCTGACTAAGATGGGTTATACCAAGAGAGTGGTATAAATACAAGGCATTATTGGCCTATTTATGCCAATTATATATGTGTGGATTCAAATGAAGAAGAGAACCTTTGAAAGAGAAGTTAAAAGTTATTTAGGACCATTAAAGTGTGAAAAATATTAGACATGTTTATTTGATCAAGTTGATGTAGGAGGAAACATAGGTCATTAGACCTAATGAGCCTAGAAGAAGTAGTTTGAGCAAGTTAGCCCTAGAGGCAGCTTAAAAGAGATTGGAGGTAAAGAGTGCAGATAAAGGTGATCATCATCAGTTGAAGAGTATAAATAGGTGTTCAAGGTGATATATTTAAGTATTTTAATGGTTTCTTGGTTGCCTTAAGGTTTTGTTCTTCCTTACAAGATAAATCTTGCTAAAGGTCTAGTTATGGGTGTTCAGCTAGACAGGGGCACTACCTCCTTATGGGATTTGTGTCTCACTAAACCAAGGGATGGGTTTTATTTGATCAATTGGTGATGGTCTAAATTTTTGATCTTGTTATTATAGGATTTTATTCCATATTGAAGGGTTTAGTGGATTTTATCCCCCAAGAGGGTTTCCCACATATGTCATGTGTTATGTGTTTGATCTTTCTATATCTTCTTTGTTCATTTCAATGGTTAATTTATATGATTCATGGTTGTGTGTGCTGAATGATTAAGAGTTTGGAATTGGATTTGGATTATCTAGAATCACTAATTCATCCCCACTCTTAGTGATTTTACCTCTATTACTTAGGGGCTCAAATGTCCACATGGTATTTTATAAGTTATATGGCCACTAGTTCCACCATCACATCTAAGACATTTATAAGTACTTATACTAGGTATTCTACCAGGTTATCAATGAAGCTCTAATGCCACAAATCTCAAAGGCAATGTGGGATTATATCATAATTATCAAGGACTACTGGCTATACAAGGATGACTCTATGATCAAGATCAATGGTTTCATCAATAACCCCCTCTACCTACCATATTATATCTCTAACTACCTAATAGAACAAGAGATAACCTATAAAATAATGGAAGGCATCTTTGGGTTCTATATATAGTTTCATCATAAGGAATTTTCATAGCTCCCAATCACTATATAACACCATGTCTAAAAAACCTTCCCCTTAATACATAATTTGGAAACTAGGAAAGAGTCCTTTGCCCTTACAAAGTGAAAGGTATGGTAATGGGACCCTAAATGGGTAATTCAAGCTCATTGGTGTAGTAGTCAAACTACCTCAAAATTAACTATATCCATCTAGCCAAAGATGATGATGAGCTCTATTTCAACACCATCAAAAACCAAGAGGTATTATCTTAGATAATATCTAAGAAGAAGAAGAAGTGAAATAAGGCTCAAGTAAGATCCTTTATGCCTTATCTTAATCCTGATCCTACTCCTACTCAATCTATATAGGACCCAAATTCAATAGTTTTAACCATATCCTATAATATCTTACAATGCATCCCACCACCTTCTCCTCTTCAAGATTTAGATCCATCTCTACTTATTCTAGCATCTCCTACTCCTCATGCTCCAGCTCCACCTCTACCTCCTCTATTTTCTCCTCATGCCTTGGATCCTTCTTCACCTCCTCTATTAGATCTATTAACTATGTCATGGTAAATCTAGCCTTGGACTACATGATGCCCAAAATCCCAAGCACAACCTACTCAGCCACTAGCATATTAGCCATGAGGCACACAACCCCTAATATTTAATGTGGTTAGTAGTCTAAGAGTGATCCTAGAGAAAGGCACCCAATAGGAACCCATCCAAGCTCCCCTAATAACTCCTCCATCTCCTCCCATTTCCTTTCTTTCCCTCACTCATGCTACTTTCCAACTCCCAATTATAATGTCCACTAGTTCTTCTCTACCCCCACATGTTTCCCAAGTGGTGCCTTTTCTATTTCTCATTTCTCCCCTCCATATTTTACCCAAGTACCTTTATCATTGGTCCTTATAATCATCCTTTCTTCCTCATTCCATTCCAATCCTCTTATCTCACAACTTAGATTCCTCCTAGTGCCTCCCTTGGATATGCCTTTAACAGTAAGCATAACTATAGTCTTTGAGAGCATACCACTTGTAGTAAAGACCCTGTTAATTCCTACTTCACCTAGTCTAGAACTCCCCTAAATATGTCTTAGTCCTATACCATTATTCCCTATATAAATTATCATTCTTGTTGGAACATACATTATAGCATCTATATTTAACCTAGGAAAGAGGCCTAAGAAGAAATAAAAGGTGATCCACACTCCATCTCCAACCTAAAGGCCTTTTACTCTAACTCTACCTCTTATACAGGCCTAAAAATATATTATAAAACAAAAAATAACATCTTATCATATATCACTTTGTTCCCCTCTCTCTATTACCTAAGGATCCATGGGAGCCACCTTCATCTAACCCATTTCTTCCTTGTTATTCCATGGCATGTTCCCAAGGGCAATTTCACTTCAGGTGAACTTGACTCAAGAATAGTGTTGATGGAAATTTTCCATTGGGCCTCCCATTTAATTCTCCCTCATTTTACTCCCATTCCCCCTACACCTCCATGCATTCCCTCTTTCACTCCTTCCACTTCCTCCATCTCCCCTCCACCTCATCATCCACCCTTCACCACCATTTTAGCCACTCCCTAAAACCTGAGGGATGGTCCCAAGGTCACATGTACCATATATGATTATCAAAGGTGACTTGGACATGTAGTGGAGTTTTAATTTATCTTCTATAATAATGAAGAGAACTTTCACATAGAGGTTTGTCTAGTATGGGAATGTAGTGGTATGGCAGACCCACTAGGATTTATTATCCCTCAATAAAGTAAGACCATCCACTAGGGAAGATAATATGGATTAGGACCCACTATTCATCCTATTAACTACCCATATTATTTACAAGAAACTCCTTGAGGACATGTAGAGATAATTTCACACTCTAGAAGCCCAAGTAAAGAGCACTTTTCTATTTAAGATAATAGGGCAGGTTAACGATGCCCTCTTACTACTTCTATCAATCTTTGGGAAAGTAGTGGAAAATATATCTAAGACTAACACACTTATCTAGAGGACTCATTCCTACATATAGAGGATTATAGAGATTGATGGGAAGTACCAAAATATGTATGTGGTGATCAACAAGGGAATGTTCTCAGAGCTTAAACTCATGCTAACATTAGACTTGGGGTTGTACCAAACATATGCCATGAATATGAGAGCCATAATTGAGGGGTGGTTGGCCTTGGATCACACTAAAATAGGACTCTTATAAGAGGGAAATAAAAATATATTTATGTACTTCAAATAGTTTAATATCTTTGTGTTATTCCACCCATATGGCACCTTGCTCAACCAAGGGGAATTTATAGTCTACCTAGGTCAGTTCAACTAGTTATGAGGGATAAAGTGGCCAAGTAAAACTAGGAAGAGCCCATGTGGTGATATACCTATCAAACTAGTCCATGGTGAGCATCAACCAAGTCTCTAAATTCCAAGCATCAATGGAAGTACCCTTCTAAATTTCCTAAATACTAGAAACTCAGGCTGAGGTAATCTTCAGAGAATCTCTAATGAACTTAGCCAAGATGGATAAGGATTTTGATCATGTGGTAGATATATTGTAATCTAGGATCACCCAATCAAATAATTTAGGATCCAATCCTTCTCATCTACCTCCTCATGTCAATTGAGTCATCCCTTGTAGATTTGTTACTATAACATCCCCATTGGGATCTACCTAGAAATGCATGAATTTTTTTAATTAAACACATAAACCAAAATAGATTACCCATGAGAATATAATAAAGATAAAAATAAGTAATCAAGTGTAAAATATCAATAAAACATATTACATTATTGATCTCTAATATCATGAGAGTATATCAAATGTCATATAGAAAATAATTATATTAATTCAACCATGGTTGATACAAATCTATGTTCACTATTGTCAATGTACAATAATATATAATTATAAATCTTCATGAAAATTTTCAATAACAAGTATAATATAATATAATATACAAATAAGATGCATGTCTTTCCTAGAGCATATTTCCTAAACTCATGTATCTATGGTAATCTCAAGTGTTATCTCAATAAGAAGTACTATTGTGGGGAGGGAGATCATCAACTAAGTACTTTTCCTCACCAACTAAGGACCAATGATCCCTCACACTAATACCATTATAAAATGGCCCCCCCTTTATAGATTATTAAATAGTGATGGCACAAGAATCCAAAGAGACAAGCAAGTACCCATGTGCTGTATGATTTCTAAACTAAACTAAACATGTAGTGTATCATAGAAAAATTGATCTATTACAAGATATCACATATAGATGTAAATCATATTCATGAAATGATAATGTCTCACTAAACTTACTTTGGCCAAAGCTTTAATAATAGTAATATAAAATTGATCTATAGATCAATCAAATTCATACACACCACTTGATCAAATTCCCTTCATCTAACATCATGATGCTAGTAAGCTAGTGAAATCCATCTCACTCCTTACTCAAAATTGACAATGCAGATTAGTCAAATACAATTCAAACACAAGATTCATATAATTTACATCCTACTAAAAAACACATTCTATAACATGCTAACCATAGGATTAACCAAAGCATACATTTATTACAACAAACATATGAATGAATTTGACATTATTTTTCTATCCCATATTAGAAATAATGACTATAGTTTATACCACCCTGGTAAATACACAATTAACTATAGATTTAACTAACATAATTTTATTTCTAGATATACTACACCCTATGATAACTCATATTACCATAGTCTAGTGTTTTTATGCATAACTACTAAGCATCAAAATTAAACTAATAAAGCAAACATATATACATGGAAACATACATTCATATTCAACAACTAAAACAACCAAAGCTTCATTTTCTCATAATATAAAGTGATCTGATTTAGCATCTATTATACATTTATGGGTTTGAACACTAGCATTCATTAGGGTGTTTACATATAATTCTTTTAATACAATAAATACTCCACTTGAGGACTCCCACCATAAAAATACACCTCCATGTTCTTAAATATGTTATTAATCACATTTACACTCATTTTCATAAGTAAAAACTCTAATAATAAAACATAATTACATAACTTTTTAAAATTTTATGCTTCATGTGATAGGTTCCATACCACAAAATACATATAGCAAGGGGTCTCTAATACACCACAAGGCTTATCTCATGATAAAGGAAGGCTATTTTTACTTATGGTACTATTATTTCTAGTTAAGAAACTCATCATAGAGCATATTATGTTTCCAAAAGAAATGTGTCTCTATTATTTCAAATTAATTACAAATAAACCATCTATGACACCATATGTGGAGAAATCCAACTATGGTTTTATGTAAATCAATTATGGTTTATATGGCATCTTTATATATATGTCTTAATAAAAAAGTTTTCTTTAAAGACTTAAGATTTATGAGGAAATTTTCCAATTTAAGTCCACATTATGTATATGAATTATGGAACTTTAAAAAAAGCATCTCATACCTACGTATATGATAAAAGTGATATAATTTTAGTAAAATTATAACAATATACCTTTTTAGCATCAGTTTAACATTTTAGGCTTAACAAGATAATTATATCCTAAATCTAGCGATGCCAATTGAGTTTTTATACTTGTTCAAGTATTCTTATAATTATATACATGTCTATTTTTAGTGGTTCATATATATATTTCCAATCTATTGGAGTATATACACAATGACTCCATGTTTATGGTGACCAAACTAATATATATATATATATATATATATATATATATATATATATCATAAGTCAACTTAGTAAATTAGTAAAAGCTATAAATATCAAATACAATTGCCCATAAATAAAGTAATGGTTTATCATATAGCTGGACATTGCTACTATATCAACTCACCTAAAGAAATATATACATAGAATGATGCTAAAAACACATACATGGTGATTGCAATTCAACAAGTTTATTTAGTATTCAGCAACTCTTTCTACAGTTAAAATAAATAAATCTCCAATAACTCAATAAGAGATAAATAATATTAATAATTGATAACACTTGATAATATTATTATAATGGATCTAGATTCTTAGAGAGATTAATTGGCTAGGTGAAGAACATAAGGTGACACCAGTAGCCAGTTTGATTAATCACATGGTAAAGAGAGTGCAGTGATCTCTTTATATGTTGCATATTTTACATGTCATAATTTACAGATGGTGAATCAAAACCGTTGCCAAATTACTTTATTGAGTGATGCCAAAAGTCGAAAAAATACACCATTCTATATTGTATTTGGCATATTATTTTACTCAAGGTGATGCATTTGACTTAAAATCATGTTGGGAAAAAATATGGCAGTAATTCTATAATATATATAGGCTAAGATTAGGTTAACACATTCAAATACACTCTAAAAATTGATTTCTTATTCTAGTCAATGCTTCTATTTATTACAACATTCCAAAAATATTAAACAAGCTAGAATAAAATCAATAAAGTGTCTTCAATATAACTATATGATGACTCAATAAAGTTGTAAAGTCTAGACAACAATTATATAGTGATTTACATTAACCAATCAATTTGTAGTTTTTAATATTAATGATGCCCTTGGTAGATACTCATGATACCAAAGTGATTCATATGTTCTTATGATCATAGGGTATTAATAGGTAAGAGTTTTACTTACTACTATAATAACATGTATTAATATCTCAAACTTAGAATATCATTTTAAAAAGATACAGTGATGTCTTTGACTACAATAGGCTGAAAAAGAATAGCAGTGATTTTATAATTCTACAAATTGACTGAGAATTAATATACTTTAGCTGAGGAATAATATTATTACTTGGCCTTTTTAATTTCCAAATTTAAAACTATATATTATTTTCCTATTTAAGTCGATGCCCTATGCAGTCTTGTAGTTATACCATGGATATATGTCACTATATGGAGTCAAAAAAAATCTATATATTATATTTTATCATATGATCCATTTTATTATTATGTAGATAATTCATTCAGATAATAACATATCTTTCCATGATCATATAATTAAATTAAATACATTACCTACTTGGAAATTAGAGCTCCTTTTAAATTTTGAATCCTTGTTGGCTTGTTTCTCTCCTCTAACTTCTCATTCCTTCTTTTGTGTATGCTTTTCTCCTTTTTCATTTTTTTTTCAACTCTCCTCAAAATTCATATCATGGTATATCATTGTATAAATCCCTTCCTTAATAGAAGTGGCGTAGCCTTTTCAAGGCTTTAGATTTTTATTTTTATCCTCTTTTGGTTTTTGTTATTTTTAATATATTAAACTCTCTTTTTATATTTTCTAAATTTATTCCTTTATTTTTGTTTTTCCAATTCTTGTATTTAAATACATTTTATTTTATTTCTTTGTCTTTTCTTGTTTTTTTTCTTTTCCAAGATAATTTCTATTTTTTATAAATTTAACACTAAATGTTAAAATTTCATGATTTAATTAAATCAACTAACATCCACAATGTTATGACATTTTAATGACAATTCATAATTACTAATAATATATATTTTTAAATCTACCCTTGCTAATAATATTCTTACCATTATTAATGATAAGATGTATCAAATACACAAAATAATTCATTATGATATTTACATATACTAACAAACCATAGAAAGTAACACTCTAAAGCAAGTAATAAACACATCATAAGCAACTATTTTTAATGCATTATACCATGTGCTAACTATTGTGGTGTGTGAAAGGTTCTCATTAGGTCTCTGTCAACCTCTAGCATCTCCATCTATATCACCCTCTCTGATGATGCTCTCCCTTCGGCATGCTCTAAGGGATGAGTTCTCCCACGTCCACCTCACAACATGTAGGTAGTTAGATCATATCACATAATAAACATATAACATAAAATACAATTGAACCAACACATTAATATAATCAAAATTTAAATTCATATATTAACCAATTCATAGTAAAGCAATCATGTACCATCATGTATCTAATCAATATTCTACTATCTCATAATAGCATAAATCTCAAGCTTGATAAAAAAAATATAACCAATATCATATGTGTCTATTATAATTTTCCACGGATAGTTGAATAGTTTTCTTAGTGACAAATAAAGATGCAACATCCTCCCCCTAAATCTATTCATCATCCCAAATGACTCTCATTCAATCATATGTTCTAAAATAAACATATTATTTAAATGGAAATAACATTGTATAATAGTATCTAATCAAGAAAATAAATGTGGAAATCTCCTGAAGAACTCATCATATTCCTCCCATGTAGCACTATCCTCAGATTATTGGTTTTACTAGCCCTTACACTGTGACATCTCTTTGTTATGCAAATGAAGTTTGATTGGTTCTACTATGACCACCCTAGGATCTAGAACTTGAAAAGCATTCTAATCTAACACATGCATATGATCATTTATATACTTCTTAAGATATGAAACATGGAAGACATTATGTAAAAGATCTAGGGGTGGTGGAAAAAAATCCTATATGCTACAAGATTGACCACTTCTAACACATTGAAGGGTCCCACATAACTCGATGATGACTTTTTAGACTTCCCAAATTTAATCAAGCTATTATATAGCTTTACCCACAAAAACACTTTATCACCTACTATAAAGATCATTTATATCCTCTTCATATTTGCATAAATGTCTTATCTATCATTATACTTATCCAATCTTTCCCTGATTAGTCTAACTTGTTCTTCCATCTATGAGAGCATCTCAGGTTCAAAGACTACCCTATCCTCTAACCTATCCCAACTGATGGGTGTCCTATAACTTCTCCTATAAAGTGCCTCAAATGGTGTCATATTAAATGTTGATTGGTATGAGTTTTTATATACAAAATCAACCAATGGAAGATAATCTTATCACTTATACTGATGGTCCATGCAATAAATTTAGAGAATATTCTCAAGCACTTGATTAACTATCTTAGTCTATCCATCAGTCTCTAGATGGTAAGTTATACTAAAATTAAGTTGCATACCCAAATTTGAATTTAGATTCAACCAAAACCTCAAATTTATCTTTGGATCATGATCTAAACTGATCTTGTTTAGAAAACCATGCAACCTATACACTTCCTTTACGAATATATTCACAAAGGTAGGTGCATCATCCATCAAATTGCTTAGTATAAAGTGAGCCACCTTGGTTAGTTTGTCAACAATAATGAAGATAATATCATACATGTTTTACAACATTGGTAAGCCTTGGATAAATTCCATACTGATCACCTACCATTTCCATTCTAAGATATCATGTGGATATAACAATCTAGTCAGATGCACATGCATAGATTTCACTCATTGACACTCTAAACAACATGACACATAATCATCTACATCTTTCTTGATTCCTTTTTAGAAATATTATGGTGTAATCTCTTCCATGATCTTGGTTACACCTAGATGTCCTGAGTATGGGGCATTGTGTAATTCTTTTAACACCATGATTCATAGATTCTCTTGATCTAAACATACATCCATCTATTTTAACACAATAGACCATCACCCTCTAAATTTAATCCTTTATACAAATTATTTTTAGCATTATCTAATAATGATTTACTAACTTGATCATTAAATTCATCTCCTAAAGATAATTCAATCCCCTGATCCCAAAAAGTACTCTTGATAGTATCTATAATTATTATGTACCTTCTATGACTAAGGGCATTAGCTACTCTATTCTCATTACCTTTGATATAACTGATATCAAAATCATAATCAAACAAGAACTCAAGCCATCTATAATTATCATTCAAATTAGGTTGGGTTAAAATATACTTGAGTCCCAAGTTATCTATTTTGAGCTCAAAAGGTTTGCCCAATAAATAATGTTGCCACACTTATAAAGAATGAATAATCACTTTAAGCTCCAAATCATGAAGGGCATAAATCACTTCATATCACTTTATCTTCCATGACTTATAAGCCACCACTACACCATCATGCATAAGGAATCAACCTAGTCCATCCCTTGATGCATCTTTAACCACTAAGAAATTGACCATTGGGATCTGGAACACTCAACACTGGTGCAGATGTAACCCTTATTTTCAAATCTTAAAAAGCTACTTCACACTTATTTGACCAAAAAAAATTGTGATTATTTTATTATAAGGAAGTAATTAGATTAGCTATTTTGGAAAATTTTGAAATAACTTTCATGTAATAGCATACTAACTCCATGAAGCTTCTAACCTTATGCATATTATTTGGTGTTAACCATTCCATAATGGCTCTAATCTTCCCTGGATCTACTAATATACTATTTTTAGAGATAATGTGTCCCAAATACAAGACTCTTTCCTAGAAAAATGCATATTTGGATAACTTTACATATAGTTTATGCTTCCAAAACCATTACAGAACTAGATCTAAATGTTGATGGTGCTCTTCCTCATTCTTTGAATAGATAAGAATGTCATCCAAAAAAATTATCACAAAGTGGTCAAGCTAATCAATGAATATGTTGTTCATGAGATTCATGAATTTTATTAGAGAATTAGTTGATCCAAATGGTAACATTGTAAACTCATAGTGCTTGTACTAAATTCTAAACATTGTTTTTAGAATGTCCTCATCCTAAATCCTTAATTGATGGTATACCACTTTAAGATCAATCTTATATAATATTTTTAATCCTCACATTTGATCAAAAATATCATCTATATGAGGTAGTAGATACCTATTTTTGATAGTTTTTTTGTTCAACATTATGTAATCAATGCATAGTTTAATGGTACCATCCTTCTTCTTTACAAAGATAATTGATGCACCCCATGGTGACACACTTAGCCTGATCAACCCTTCAGCCAACAATTCTTGAATTTGAGATTTTAGTTCAACTAACTCAATGGTTGTCATCCTATATGGTGCCTTAGACTATGGTTTTAAACTAGGTATTATGTTGATAGAAAAATCAAAATCATGTCTAGGAGGCAAAATCGGTAACTCTTCTAGAAATACATCATTAAAATATCTAAGAAATGGGTAATCTTCAAGAGATGGTTCATTATGTTCATTTCATTTATCTTGATGATAAATACTTGGCACCCTTCTCCCTAAGCCTTCTTAAGATGCATTATAAAAATCTATCTTAGCTTCAACTCTCTCTTCTCACCTTTAATTTGTGTGATATTCCTAAAATCATCAAGACACTCAACCTTCTTCAAGTAAAATTCAACCTTGGCTTTATGTTTTGTAAGCTAGTTGACTCCTAATATCACATCATATGATCCTAAAGGTGATACATATAAATCCACAACTATTGTGAATTTAGGTGACCTAATATCCACATTGAATAAACACCTATCAACCATGACTTTTGAGTCATTCCCATATTGTACTAACCATACATTTGCAATTACACTAGCTCTTATAGTTAATTTACTAAGCATCTTATGATCTATAAAACATTTAGTGGCTCTTGTATCTATCAAAATGGAAATCATATGGTCAAATAAAGTACATGATATCTCAATAATTAATACCTAATATTTTTCTTGATGATTTTCAATTAATATATGAATTCACTACTAAAAACTACCTTTTTGAGGATTATGACTCTTGCCCTTTGACTTGTCCTAAGGATAATCATGAGAATAATTATCTTATCTATAAATGAAACATCCTCTTGGTGTTTATTTTCCCTTGAAACCATCCTTAGATCCATTTCCCTTTTTATTGTTTCCTAAACCATTGTTGAACTTGGCATTTTAGCTTTTAAACTATTTCTTGGATTCTCCACTCCTTTATTTCCAATCCTTCTTCTTGAAGGTTGAATTAGAATTCCCAAACCTTTTCTTGAAATTATCATTGGCTTTTGAAAAAAACTTCAACTTCTTATCTTATTTGACCACCTTCTTAAATATTTGGTCCATGGTGGAAGGTCCATGAACATCTACCTCTCCACCAATCTAGGGCCTCAAACCCATGATAAACTTCCTAACCCTAAACTGCTCATCTCCATAATATTGAGATATGTGCTTCAAAAATTTATTGAACCACTCCCATTACTCATTCATTGGCATATCACCCTACTTTGAATTATATAAATCTATGAGCTTATAATCAAAATAAATTTTTGGGAACCACCA